>CANYBF011995356.1:0-30803 GCA_948192965.1 Dalechampia spathulata
TAGCTTCCTTTCCTTATTGGGTCCTTAATAGGCCTAACTTATGGCCCAGCATGCCTAACTACTCCATAGGCTTATGAAATAAGGCTATGGCTTCATAATTAGACTCAAATGGCATCCTTTAGGCTCCATTCTCTTCTAAATTTTCTCCAAGCAATATTATGGCCTTAGGCACCTCTTTAAACTCCAAATAGCACTTATAGAAAGCCTGTTCTTGTAGCTCCATTGTTATTTGTTCTTGAATAAATATGTTCATAGCTGCTTTAAATTTATTGGCTTATGACCTTGTGACTGGACCACTTGGAAGAGTTAATGGATCTTCTTTCAAGCTCCTTGTGTTCTCTTGAGTCCCAAGTAGAACTGTATCAATATATCATATGAGTGTCTTTGAGAGGTAATCATAGAGGAGATACTTGGCAGGATGAGCCTAAATGAGCAGTACACTCGTAACTTCCTCCTATAATGTTGGGGTGTACACTATTTTGTGACATGATGAACAATGTCCATTTATCAGTACTACAGGACTTGTGTGACCTAGCTACCATCAAAAAGGCTTGATTTAGGTAGCATCTAGTTGGCCCATTTGATACAGGGGTTGGATCTTTACAATCGATAGTGCAAAGATTGATTCATCGACTATTGGTAAGTCATTAAGATGTGTAGAATTTCATTGATTCTAAAATTATTATGACTTTTATTAAGTTTATCATTAATTTTGTGTTGACCTTATAGATCAAGGGTTATAAGTTTGGGTTACTGCTAGAGCTTGAGATGCTGAGCAGGTTGCCACTAGGCTTTCTATGCATGCAAGCATGGTGTGTGTTGCAAAAGAGAACTGGCCACTCCATGGATGAGTTAAGAGACCATCTCGATGATTTGAAATAGGATCAAGTAAGAAAATAAGCAATTTGAATGGAATTGGTTCAGATGATACTTACGCAGTTGTCTGATTGATTAACTGGATGTTGTCATTGTTTATAATAGATTCACCCTTATCCATGGCATGATATGGTCCCACATCCTGAGTACAGGACTAGTTCCATTCGTAAGGATGAGTGTCATATGATTTTAAAGAGCCTTGAATGCTAGCTCTTCTTTTTAGGCAAACACATCATTGACTGATAATTAGGGCTAGACAGGTGCATGGAGCTTGCTGCACCACCATTTATGATGTTCTAGGCATTTTATGCTGATATTGATCTAGAAGGAGTTGCTGCTTTGATTGGCATTCCTAAGCGAGAGTGCCTATTTAACTCACTGATGGACTATTAAACCTTCTACATATAAGGGATAGAATGATAAAGTCGAAGGATCTAGTAGTAGACCAAACACATTTGGTGGCATAGGTGAACTCTATAGCTCACCAACAATTGGTAGTACTTGAGGTGACGATACCTTAAAGAGGCCACATAGTGTTGCATTTGGAGTGATATTAGTGAGACCAGAGCCCAGTAGTCCTAATGAACCTTATAACTATGAGTGTCCTTAAGGCTTCATTGAGGGTCAACTGATATGGCCCTAGAACTTGTTCATCTACACATATGATGAGCTGGGTCATCCATATGAGACATCCATCATGGTGTTGATGAGGGATGAGATTGAGTTTGATATGTCAAATACCACTTATATGAGTAATTGAATGCATTGGTATGCTTTTAAGATTATGTTGATCAAATTATGTTTGACCAATGTACATGCCTTAGGTGCCATGGCTGGTACAATAAGACTGTTGATGGGACTACACTGCTACCATAATTTTTATATGCTAGATGTCCTAGTATGTACCTGTTATGATTATGTTAATGATGCTTATCCATGCATACGTGACTTAGATACCTATATGATCATGCAAATGTAGACAAGTTATGCTTGGATGACTTAGATGCCTATATGAAGAGAGGGAATAAGACTGTTATGCTTGGATGACCTAGCAAATAGGCAGAGAGATTGCTAAGTTGATTGTTCACATAAAGTGATATAATATAAAGGTTCTTAAAAGTCCTAGTATGGATGAGGAGTAATTGGAAGATGATAATGCTTAGAATAATCATGATATCTAATTTTATATGCATGTGTAGGAAAGGCTTTCACCATGACCTAGAGTGAGGCTTGCGATAGATGATACCAAGGCTAGCTTGGAGTGAAAATGTGGTCTTCTTGAGGAGCTACCTTTAGGAATGAAATGAACATGATAAAGGTTGTAAGATGGAGTCACCATTAGATGGTTCCAGATTTAGTTCAACTTACCCATAACATGAGTGCTTAGTCAAACCCTTTAGAGATGGGTTGGGGTGTTGAAGATCTATTTTTTCAAAGTTTCAAATTCAATCTTACCATTTTAGTCAAGTTAATTGCTCTAGGTAGGCAAACATTTATAGGCATGAATAAAACACACAACACATGTAGCATAGTACTAAGGATGACATGGTGGTCATGGCAAGAATAACATGGTATAAACGTGGAATGGATGAATGACATAACATAGGCATGACATGGCAAGAATGACATAGCATGGACATGACATGGCAAGAATGATATGGCATAGGCATGATATGTGAGAGATAAGATGGCATAGGCATGACATGGAATAAACATGGTAAATATGATATGTATCATAGCAGATATAACATATCAATATAATAAAGCATAACAACATAATAAATCGATAATGGCCTAGAGAAAGGGATCAAGAGAGATAAAGGATACATGATGAATAAGTTAATCATACAAGCTAAAAGGGGGAATAAAGGCCTATTTTATTATAAAAGGGTCTTCATAAATATAAAAATGAGTTATTAAGTAATAACTCCTTCACCCAGGAAAATGACTCTAGGTAGCACGAGCTAAAAATAGATGAACATAAAATGCTTGAGTAAATAAAACAAATAAACAATGTTAGGCAACAAATGGTTTGATTAATCCGATGCCATATGAAAGCATGAATCAAGGACCAAGTCTGATAAAATTTTTCGATAACATTCATGGAAAATAAGGATTAACATGATTCAGATCATGAAAATATCATGAAAATGCTAGGAAACTCTTGAAATCATATTTAGCAAGTCAATCAAGCTCAATTTACTTCCCAAGTCAATTCAATCATCTAAATAGCATAGAAATCAAATTAAATAGCATTAATTTGGAAATTTAATTGAAAAAGCAATTTAAAATAAATTTTTAGGCAAAAATTGATAAAAGACATTAATTGAAATATTCTAAGATCACATGTGGTATCGCTTAGAAGTAAATCAACATCCAATTAAGGCTAATCATGTCAATTGCATGTACAACATAATTAAAATAGCACTTAATTGAGAAATTAAGTAAATTAATTAGTTTAATGGAGAAATCAATAAATTTGATAATGGAGATTTAAATTGAAGACTCTAATATCCTTTGGCATTAATTAGAGGTGATTCAAACATCCAAATCAACTCCAATCACATTAATTACAATAAAATCCACTCAAATTGGCATTTGAACTTAAAAGACTAATTTTTAAGCCAAATTAATCAAATTGGAATAGTCTATGATGAATCTAAATCATTAAGATCACTATAAGATTGGAAATGCTACTGAAAACTTCAAATAAATCAAAAATTGAAGTAAAAAATGATTGAAAATTCAAGTTTCTACAACTTAGAACAATACATGCATCACACAAAGTAGTATATAGGATGCATATAATGAAAATAAAGGTATATGCATCATACAAAGTGGTATGTATGTCACATGAAGTGAAAAATAGACTACATACATTGCATATAATAGTATATGCATCACATGAAGTTGTTTGCTAGAAGATAAAATCAAGTTTTTTAATGAATACATGAATGAAAAGATAAATGTTTGATTGTCACAGATCATTCATGAAATCATGATGCCATCAATGCTACTGTGGTATTCAGAAATCAATAAAATCTCAAGCAAAACCCATTAAAATAAATGAAAATCAAGATAATAGGAGGATTGTAGAATTAAACTCAAATGCACCAATGCTTAATGTCCAATTTCCAAACATGATTAGGGTTTAAGTGAAGTTAATTCATCACTAATTACCTAATTAAGAGCTTAATTAAGGTGTAATTAATTAAGTCTTAATTTTGGCAAAGTTTTACCTTTGAATTGATTCCAAAGTCCTTTATATACCTAAAGGGTATTTATAGAAACTAATGGGAAATGCACCAAACAAGTTAGTAATATAGGAAAATAAGTCATTTTAGAACTTTATGCATCATATGAAATGGTATATATGATGCATGAAGTTGAAAATTCAACTTCATGCTGCACATAAAGTGGTACATGTGATGTATTAACTTGAAAATCCATTTCAACTTACACGAGCCATAAATGTATACAACATATGCAGCATGTGCATCAACTTACATAAGCTGTAAACTAGATATGCTACATGTCTAAATGATTCACAAGGCTATGAAACATGTGTATGCAACTTGGTTTTGATAATGGGAACTTGTGTCAAGTCATATTAAGGAAAACATAAGTACACAACATGCACGTATAAAAAGGCCAACTTCATGCACTGACTCATGAGAATTGAAAATTAGATAGTGTTGGTTTATGAAAACATATTTAGTAGTAAAAGATGTAATTTAAAAATTTTTAAACATGTGATTTCATTAGATCTAGCAATTATATACATAGAAAACCTCAAACACAGAGAAGATTATGAAGACAAAAATGAAAACTTACTTATAAGTTGATCTTCTTCTTTCTTTGTCCTTCTGAAAAGCTATAGCAAACTTTTCAATCCCCAAGGATAGAGGATCTCCAAACTATCCACATAAGTAAAGAGAATGATTAGTAATCCAATTACTAGTTTTTTAGAGACTATTAAAACAAAACATAAAAGAGAATGGATGGAGAATAATAATTGAATTCAGTTTTCTTCTTGATGTTCAATCAAAATTGAATTATTTTTCCTTGTTCTTATGCTTCAAAATTCTTAAAAACTAGAAGGAGAATAATAAAGAATAATAATAAAAAGAAGTAGAAAGGAATAATAGCTCATAGAAAGGGAAAGAAGAGATGGGGGAATACATGATGAATAATGTTAAACATGCATGCTAAGGGAATAAAATAGAATCTTATTTTATTATAAAGACTCTTTTATCATACAAAAATGAGATGTTAAGCACATCTCCTCCACTTGGGAAAAACTAACCTCAAGCAACATGAGCTAAAAGGCATGAATAGAAATGCAAACAATAATCAATGTTAGGCAATAAAGAAGATATGGGACATGATTGAACAATCTAATGCTATAAGCCAATATGAATCATGGGTTAAGGTCCACTAAATATGTTGGCAACATTCATGAAAAATGCAATAAACACAAGTCAAATCTTGTAAAATGTCATAATAATGATTAAGAGCTCCTAAAATCATACTTGGCAAGTTAATTATGCTTGATTTACCTCTTGATTCACACTTAATCATCCATAGCGTAGAAAATAAATTAAATGGCATTTAATTTGAAAATCAAGCAAAAATAAAGTAAAAATCAATTGAAAATCAACTTTTAGCCAAAAATCAATCATAGATCCAAATTAAAAGATCCCAAGATCATCAAGTATCACTCGAGAATGAGTCAACATCCATATTTGGTCAAGATATGTCAAGTGATAAATAATACAATTAAATAGCATTTAATTAAAGAATAAGGAAAAATTAATTAATTCTTAGGTGTAATATATTTGGTCTAGCTACTATGTATGTAATATATATAGTGATATGAGCTACATAGATAGTGATATACACCATACATAGCTAGTATAAAATAAAGAAAATGAGTTTTTAAGCAAAAACATGAATCAAAACATAAAGGAAAGTGTGTGCATGATTGTTACATATCATTCTAGCTACAAAGAAGCTAAGAATGCTATTATTACATTTATGATTGAAGCCAATCAAATATAAATCAATGTAAAATCATAAAAGTCATCAAGAAAATTAAGAGAAAAGATAGAGGAAGTAGCATTCCAACACTCACCAAGGCTAATGAAGCTTAAACTTGATTCCAAAATATGATTAAGGATTTAGGTGATGATTAATTAGTCTCTAAAGCCTAATTAAGTATTTAATTATGTGAGAAATCATCTTGGTAGAGTTTTGCCATAATTAATCAAATTTAGACCTCTTTCCTATAAATATATGAGCTATATTTATAGGTAAGGGTTGGGAGTTACCAAAAATACATTAGCAATGTGGGGTTTCAGATGTGTGTTGTATGTGCAACATATAGTGTTATATGTTATATGTGTAGCATGTAGTGTTATATGTGTAGCATATAGTGTAGAAACAAGCTATATGCATAATATGTAGTAGTATATGCATAGCACATTAAGGAATACACCCTATGTGCACCCTACACTTAAAGCACTTAACGATGTGCATCCTATGCTCTTTAGTACTCATTTATGCTAAAATGACATAGTGACATATGGAGCATGTTAGATTTTCATGGGAAACGACCATGCACTATGTGCATTTTAACTAAATGTGAGGAGCATGTAGCATTATGTGCTCTGCATATTAGAAAATACATGCTATATGCTCTGCCTTCCACTAGGAAAATGTAATGTGCTCTACATGTCCAAGTACTCGTGGGAAGCTAAAATATATGTATGTAATTCAGAATCGATAACAAATAACAAGTTGTATCAAAAGAAACCCAACGAAGTAGCATGCAAATGAAAAGTCAAGGTCTATAACATTATATTTTTTAGTGTGATTTTTTATTAATATACAAAAAATCAAATGCACTTTAATGGATTTTTCTAAAAATGTATTAATAAGGCAAGTAAATTTTTAAAAGTATTAATAAGCTAGAGTCATGTTTTGGCTCATTTCATGTCATAAATAAACCCGAATCTCAAGAAATTTATTGGATAAATAAATTCAAATCTCTTATAATTCATGTAATATTTTGTTCTTAAACCAAAAATAATTTGCTCAGATTTACACTCATCCCAAGGTATCATTTTTGTAACACCCTAAGTAACAAATCAAAATTCAACTACAACAGAGGGCATCATGTTGTAACCTAATTAAGTTGTATTACCAAAATGTCACTAAATTATTTTATCTTCCTTTAAATATATCTTTAGCAAGTTAACTTTTTGAAAACCATAACATCATTCCAACTTTTAAATATATCTTTTATAAATCATTTATAAACCAAGTAAAAAAAATAATGTTATAATAAGAATTTTCCATATCATTCTAATAGTTCTCTTTTAAAAATCATACTTGCTTAAATGAATCATGATCTTGATCATAAATTTAAAATGAGCAATAATTAAGACTCCTATAAAGCCATTCAAATTTCTTCATAAAAGTCAATAATTAAAATATATATCAACATTTTAAAATATTAATTCATATGACTCGGTTAAATCCATTTTAAGAATATATCATCTGTCACATTCTTAATAATGTAGAAGTCTAATCATTTACAATAGTAACTTGCACATCCCCACCAAGAAGTAAAAGTTGTAATAATATCTGAGCTACATGATAAGTGCTTAATAGGTAAATAGATGATATAAGAACTAGAAAACATGTGAGTCATGTACAAAATACATGACATGGTGCATCATAAAGTTATAAGAGTGATTTCTTATTAGAGCACTTGACACATAAAAAGTAACTACTTTAACTCTATATACACCAAGACTGTACATGTTTCTATAGGTTACTTGGGCATTAAGATGCCATCAAACTCAAACTTGAGTGTAGGGTATAATCCTCCATTGACCATGTTTGTAAACATAATCAAAATCCATTATCATCACAATCTCCATTTGATTCACTATCATCATCCACATGGCCTTTAATGCCTTCTTTTTGAAAGGCTTGGATGGTTTGTTGAGGCGAGGGCATTCATTCCTCATGTGTCCTGGCTTGTTGCATTCATAGTAAACATCTTGATTCCTTCAAAAATTATCCCTTTGGTTAAAGTCCCTTCTTTGCTTGAATGGCTTCTTGCCATCCTTTTCAAGCTTCTTCTTCTTCATAAGAAAATTCTTGACAAGTTTGGAGATGAGAGCTACTTCATCATAGATCTCCCCTTTACTTGTGGAAGAGGCATCTTCATATTTCAAAGCCTTAAGTGCAATCCCTCTCCACTTGTCTTCCTCAACTTCTTGTTTTAATGTAATCTCATGTGTAAGGAATTTCCTTAAAAGTACATTGGTTGATAGAATCAATAAGTCATTTGCTTCTTTAATAAATGTCACTCTAGCCTCCTAATCCTTCTTAGGAAGCACCCACAAGATTTTATTATTGATGTCTTCTCTTTGATACATCTTACCAAGCTTCATTAGGCCATTGGTGATCACCATGAGTCGATTGTAAATTTCAGAAATTGACTCATTTACCTTCATTGTGAACAGCTCATATTGATATGTCAACAGTTGGATTTTCTTGTTTTGAACTTGATTATTTCCTTCATGATGAGTCTCTAAAGCAGTCCACATTTGCTTTGCCATGATACAATGTGATACTCGACCATATTCCTCATAACTTATAGCACAATACAGTATGTTCATTGCCTTTTTATTCTGAAAGTTTGCTTTCAATTCCTCCCTGATCCAATCTTCTCTAGCTTTAAGAGAAACAACACCGTCAATTGTAGTTGTTGGAGGTAAGAACTCATTCACCATCAAGTCAAACAATTCAATTCCATCACTATCCAAGAAGACTTCCATTTGATGCTTTCAATACGGATAATCAGTTCCATGGAAGAAGGGGGTCTTGTAAATGATTGACTTTCACTGGTTTTCATAGGATCTTTTGCTCTAGAATTTTACTTTTAATGCAAATGACCACCAACGCTCTGATACCAAATGAAATCCCTGCAGAAATAGTAACACGTGCGGTTTATAATTGTTTGATATTAACTCTTGCCTACATCCACTTCTCCTAAGTTCTCAACTTAGGGTTCCACTAATCTTAATCAATTACAACAAAGGATTCCATAAATGAATCCTAAACTCTAGTGTTTTTAGGCTCACACTCAAACCTTTACAATAATCAACCTCACAAACTCTTAATTATAACTTAATGCCCACATATTAATCACACACTAGTCCACAATAATAAAAACCTAACTCTTAGGTTGTGGAAATACGATCAATTGAGAGTTTACAATTACTAAAAGATAATAATATAAGTAAACTTACTTGTTCTTGAAGATAGAAGCTCAAGGAATTAATTGCTCTACAAAACTAACCGTTAAATTGAAAGATATGAAAGTTCTATGTCTAAAAGAGCCATTAGAAAGAGTTTAAAATCTTTCTGCTAAGTCACGTACGGCCGTACCAAAGCATTTTTCTTGAAATTAGGTACGATCGTACCACCCATTGGTACGCCCGTACCAAAGCATTTTTCCTGACAAAAAATTTTCCTGCGAGCAACCGTACGGTCGTACCACCCAATGGTATGCTCGTACCAAAACAAGTTTACTGACAAACTAAATTCATGCGAGTAATGGTACACCCGTACCAAGCTCAAACAAATAACACTAACTTGGTACGGTTACCTATATGCCCGTACCACCTAACAAAACATTTTGGTACACCCGTACCAAGACTGGTATGCTCGTACCATTCATAAAAACATACTAAAAAATGGCAAATAACTTAAATTGACTCACACGTGATACACACATCAAAATCCTGGGTCTAACAAAAATTATTTAAAATATTTATTTTTAATAAATAATAAAATTTTAAATTTTAAATTCTTATAAAAAATCTCCAACTTTCCTTTCTCTCTTTCTCTCTCTTGATTTTTATTTGTTCCAATGTAAAAATATTATTTATTTATTTTTTTAATTTTAGAATTGAAATTCTTGAACTACTCATGATAAATTGGAATTTTAAGTTTTATAAGATAAATTCAATTCTATAAAATTGGGTCTAAATTCCAATTTCAATTTAGTATGAGTCACCAAACACTAAAATTATAATTCTTGGTTCCAATTCCAATTTTTCAATTGTCAAAGCTTAGATTATTAACTTTACATCTTTTACATTTACCTATTCCCTAAAAATATGTCATTTAGATGAAAAGGGAGAAAAAGATTTGGGAAAAACAACTATGCTAAATTTAATTCTTAAACACTAATAAGCTAATTGAGCAATTTATTAGGTTTATTTGGACTAATTTTGAGTAAAAATTAATTTTTATCTAATTTTATATAAAAATTACTTTTTATCTTAAAAAATTATATTCAAATATAAATATAAATATTATTTTTACCTACCTAAAATAAATTAAATAATTAAACAATTTTAATTTTAATTTGTAAAATTACTTTTTATGTAAAAGAATTTTACGCAAATTCAAAAATCAATACTAATTTTTATCTATCTAAAATAAATATAAAAACTAAATAGTAATGGTTTTAATTTTTAAAATTAATTTTTATCGAATATTTTTATCAAGAATATTATTTACTTAAATTGTCTAAGTATACATTATATAAATTTAATTTTAAATTAAATATTAGGTTTTGTTATATTTAAATTAAATTAAACTAATATTATTAATTGATCTTAGAAAATATTTTAGCTTTTTCCGAAAAATAAAATATAATTAATAGCATATTATATATTTTATCATATATTCTTTAATTGTATCTTTATTAAGTAAGAATAATTAATTAAAATATTTTAATGATGATAAAAGAATGATTAATAAAAATATATTTTATTTTATTTTCTAGTAAATTTTTGAATTAAAAACAACTATATATTTAAATTAAAATATGATTTCTATGTTATATACATATATATATATTATGAATGATAATATTTATAAAACATCTTAATTGATTAATTGATAATAGTATAAATATAAAACATCTTATAATTTTAAATAAAATATAAGCAAAATAATTTTAATGAAAATAAAATATAATAAAGTTAAGATAGTAAAACAATATTAATGTATTTCAAGTTATTATAATAAAATTAATTAACATGTGAATTTTTATATAAGTTATTATAAATTTTAATTCAAAGAACTATCAAATTTTATAATAAAATTTTAAATAATATTTATAATAATAAAATTTTAAGAAAATACACATCTTTTTATAAAAATAATATATATAATAATAAATTTTATTTAGATTAAAATTATGTGTTATAATAAAATTTTAAGATAACTAATTTTTGATATAAATAATAATATAATTTATCAAGATTAAAATAATACATTATAATGAAATTTTAAATAATGCATAATATTTTATTAGAATTAAAAAAATATTAAAAAGAAATTTAAAAATGATATAAATATATGTTAAATAATTAATACATAAAATGCGTGACATATGTGCAAGGCACATTTCATTCGAAAACATGAGGAAACTTTCTACTGTAATAAATAGCTGATTAACTAATTAGATTTTAGTTAAAAAAGAAGTTGATCAGATTAGAGTCAATTGGTCACAAAATAGATAATATATTATAGTAGGGGTATTGGTTTTTGGAATCAAATAAAAGATGAAACAAAAGGAGGCATTGTTGTTTTATTATTACTGTTAAACAGAGCAACTGTGGTATACATGAAATAAACACAGAGGCTATTCTGGTTGTGCATTCAATTTCATACAAGCACAAGTTAATTCTATGGCTTGTAAACAAAAACAAACAAATTAAGATGAGCTACACTTGTCCATCTCTTTCCTACCAAACCCCTTTCTAACTCTACAACCAATTTCAACACATGGTACCTTATCATATATATTTATTTTGAATACCCACTCGCTATAAACAACTTCTCCCCAGGAAACATCTCCCATGTTAAATTATAGATCCATCCATCTTCTCATGATACATTTTAGTTTTTGTCAAGTGTCATGATTGGATTCGATTAGTGTATTTTTGCAACAAGCAACAATTATTATACACCAATCAATGCAATTATGATACTCAAAACAACCAACCCGTATCATATTATTATTGATTAATCTATAATCTTAAACCTTAGATTTGCTAAAAATTTCTCCAACTTACAGCGCCCAATGCCTCCTTCATGACATGCATGGTGTTGGGTGTGAGGTTTCAGACTTGTAAGCTATCTTCTTCCACGTCATTGTTGGTGTTGGATTTTCCTTCTAGTTTAATACACTTATACCATCTAGCACATGCTATATACACCACCAAATCTATACTCGTCAAACCTGCCAAGAGGAAGTAAAACCTGTCAAGATGGCCCCTGTTGAGGTTTCCTGGAATCCATCCCGGCATGTGATCCTCCGTCGAGATCTTCATCACCATTGTCACAAGCAAGCTACTGACATAGTTCCCAAGTGAGATTGATGTCATGCAAAGTGCACTGCCGAAGCTCTTCAACCCATCTGGTGTTTGCGCGTTGAAGAACTCCAGCTGACCGACGTACATGAAAACTTCTGATGCTCCGATGAGTGCATACTGAGGAATTTGCCAGAAGATGCTTAAGGAGCTTGAGCCTTCACAATGTGTGCAGTCCTGACTAGCATACTTGAGTCTGTAACATTCCACAATGCCAGCTGCAACCATTGCCATGATTGCTATCACAAGACCAATTCCCATTCTTTGAAGCTCGGTCAGTCCTTTGGATTTCGAGTTCCGAATTCTGCTTACAAGTGGATCAAGAACTTGACGATAAAGGAAAATGAAAAGAGCGACACTGAGAATGTCGAAGCTTGACATGCTGGCAGGAGGGATTCTAAAGTTTGAGATTGTAGTTTTCATTGCAGCTCCTTGTTCTACAAACAAAGATGCCATTTGTGTGAAAACAACAGAGTATAATATGGTGCAGAGCCAAATTGGCAGCAGTCTCAGTATGCATTTTACTTCTTCAACTTGAGTGATCGGGCAGAGATGCCAAGGGTTCTCGTCACCCTCCTTCTGCTCGTCTAAATCCCTTGATGAGATGAAAGCCGCTCTGTCTAAGAACCTGAAAAACACATAGATACATGGGTTACCATTCTTTGCCTTCAGATTGAGCAATAAAAGGATCCTAAAATGTTAGAATTTGATTCTTACTTGAATCCATGGGTATAGAGTATCCTTCTGTTGCCATTAGCAGAAGATTCATTACCATCTACATCGTACAAGTCATCTGCGTCAGTTGGCATTTGGACTTTCCATTTCCTTGTAGCTGCCACTAAGACTTGGCAGAACCTGGAGAGAGGATTACCAGAAGGCTTGAAGTGTCTGTACCGAGCAGTTCCTCCGAGAAACAAGACCAATGCCGCCAAAGCAGAGCCGGTAGATGCCAAGAAGCCTAGCGCCCACATGCCTTCATCCTCGAAGTAGCCTAATATAGTGTTGGAGACGAGGGAACCAAGGTTGAGGGCGAGGTAGAAGTAGCTAAAAAATGCTACTTTTGACTGACCTTCCTTGGGATCCTCTTCGTCAAATTGGTCAGCACCAAATGTAGCAATGTTAGGTTGATAACCTCCATTTCCTAAAGCAGTGAGATAGATTGAGAGGTAAAATAAACCGACTTCCATGCTTGAATGAGAACCGCATGGAGTCATTTCATCACCACATCCTTTAGGTTTGATAAGAAAAAGGTATGACGACAGTGACAACAACACCAGGCCCTGTCATTTAATATCCCATGAAATTATTCGTTGCCAAAACGAAATTTAAAGATAACAACTAGCTAGCAGGTCGTGGGAAAGAAACTTACGATGACAAAAATGGCCTGAAAAATGGCACAGGTTTTGTATCTTCCCCAATAGGAATCACTGAGGAAAGCGCCGACAAGAGAGAAGATATAGACAGTTCCAGTCCATTTGCTAACGTTGTTAGCAGCATCAGCATTGTTTTGTCCTAAAACTCTTGTCAAGAACAACACCAAGTTAACCCCCACGCCGAAAAATGCAAGGGTTGCCAATCCTTGGTTCACTGGTGAAAACCCAAAAAGAAAATGAATCATAATTAATTCAATTTTCAAGAATGATCATAATTTGCTTTTTTTTATAAAATTCATTGGAGTCTTTTCTAGGAACTCCGGAAAAGATGATGGGTATGAGTCAGTTAATAATCAAACACATTTCATTTTTCATCATGTATAATTATCATTAACAATCAGCAGAAGCAACAGCGGCATCACGCAGCAACAAAATGTCCAAGGGGCGAGGAGGAGGAGGGTGATATTTCTCTTTCTTAGAGAAGCAAATTAGGCAACTTGAAAACTAAATGAAAATCGATATTTAGTTAGCTCTTTTTTAAGGATCCAATAACTACAGATTAGCCAGGCAGATTAGCTACCTAATTTTCAAGTACCAATCAAACCACACCATGCATGGCAATAGATCATGTGTTACTCACGTGCATCAAAGCCTCAGACCCACGTGTAATATAAGTGAACATAAAATATTACTTAATAAAACAATTCTTTTATATTTATTGGGTTTTGCCTTTTACCACAAAAGAAGAAATCTATCATTTATCATAAAAATATAACTTTTTACTATGTCTCATATCTTATTGAATTTGAATTTCTCTTTTACCAAAATTAGATTCTTAATATACGAGAGTAATTATTCTAAAATTGCTAAAGCTGTTGTGTTTATGTTAATTAATTATGATAATTTGTTCTACGAAGCATTAAGATCTCTAAAATATCAATTCACAATATATATTTTAAAAAATAGTTTAACATAGTAAGAGATGATGTGATAATTGAATAAAAAGAAAAAGTAGTATGAAGATAGGTGGCAGAAAGCCACAAAGTGGAGACGAAGGAGCAGATTACGTGTCAGGTAGGTTCTTACTGTGAATGCATGCTTTCCTTAAAGTCCCGAATGATAGACCAACATCAAAAACAAAACAAAACCCAAATCCTTCTTTCTTAATTTCTGCCTCAACAGTTTGTGACATTAGGAAAGTAGCACGTGTTACTCTCTGGGTGGCTAAAATCCCAGCATGCAACACTTGTTTCTTGATTTCACTCTACTGATCACTTACCTAAAGCTCAATCTCTCTATATGAGAAGAACCCTCTCTTATCATTCGTATCCTATCTCTTCTCTCGTCCCCTTGAAACTTGTAAGCAGTTGACGACCCAAAACACTCGACAAAATAAGGCTTCCCCTTGTAAGATTAATGATTCCATCCATGATCATGTATTAATATGGTCGGCCGAGATGGTTCTAAATGTAAAAGCGGCCGTTGAATGCATCCATAACGTTATTGTGAGTTCTTGATTTGAAGAAAAGGGGTAGCTATATCATCTGATATATATATATATAACTACTACTGTTATTGAACCTTAATCTCAACAAGAAAAAGTTAAATAAAGAAGGTAAGTATAAAGTAAATGGTTGTTTGTGAACTTACAAAGTATGATAATTCCAGCTACCCACTTTCCAGATTTCTGTTTAATGGCAGGACGACCATGCCAATCAACTGATCCATCAAGCGTGCATTCGTCTTCATCATGTTTCAACTTACCCTGCATGCATAGCAATATATATTCCAACCATCATCAGCATCAGCATCATTATGGAATGATAATTTCTTATCAGTATTTAGAAGAAAGAAGTTTAGTTACTGCAAGGAGATGATCACTAACCTCCGTACACATCTCTAAACAAGCCATGCTGTGGAAGAAGAATTAAAGTCTCTCGTTATAATAATGCACAAGATGGAAACAGAAGGAAGTTTCTTGCTTTCTTGCTTTCTTCCCCTTTCAGTGTTTGGCTGTGTCTTAGCTCTCTCTGGTGATAAGACTGCTAGGGAAGCGTTTTTGGACTGACGAGACAAAGAGTAATGGATTTATATAAATAGGACTCCAAAATGACGATCCCCACACTCACTTGATTACAATTTCGATAATCACTGCTCCGGTTCCAGCCTGGAAGATTTCATAAAATATGGTTTTTTAATGTGAAAATCATTATATGTTTAAAGTGTATTTTTTCAAACGTGAAAAATTACGTAAGTATTAATAGCAAATGAAACAGAGAAGGAAATGAACGGTGAAAATTAATTTGGAGAGAAGAAAAGGATAGCACTGAAATGGCATTGTCAACCAAAAATAATATTACTTTGATAATCTGCAATTTGGCTGGAAATTCAAATTTGTCCAATTAACCATTTATAGCTATTAAAATAGGTTCTTCACCATATTAACATCCTTCGATTTAATTTATCATACAGGCTTTTTTTAAAAAAAAATTTCAAATTACACAAAATATGCACACGCTTCGAAATATCATAATTTTAAATACACACGTTAAGTTATATATACGACACACATTGTGTTAACCAAAGTGAGTGTCATTTTCTTTGTTCAATGTTTATGTGACAATGCATTCAGCCAACCTTCTTTTATGAATTATTATTTGTTTTCTTATACCACCATTTCATATATTCTATCAGCATATAATAATACATTTGATAAGGCTTGCTAGTTTTCTTTTTTTCAAGTCGAATACCGCAGTATTCGGATTCATCATGTTCGCATCTAAACTCTATAAGTTTTAGATCTGAACAATTTGACATGCATGCGTTAAATAAAAAAAGAATTACATTCTAAGAATAAAAACACACAATTATACAGGAATTTCTTTTGAATTCTAGCAGAATTATGATAAAGATTGATCCATTGATTTAATTGATTTTGCATCGTCATAGAGAATATTGCGGTTCAGTTGATATCAAAGGGATACGATTCGTTTTGGATGGATGAAGGTCACATGTGTGTTTCTCCCCTAAGCGGGAAGCAATGCCATATATGCATTAATATAATTTTGAATAATTCCCTTCTTTAATGTCCTCTCCCTTTATACCTCTTTTTGGTGAGCTGATTCTTCTTAAAATCATGTCTCTTCCAACATTCCAATGTTGTCAAATCTAAATCTCATATTAAGGATATGTTTAGTTCCATCTTTTTTTGGATAATTTCCTTTCTTTTTAAATGTTTTTTCATCTAATTATAATATAATTTTATGGGTAAATTTTAAGTTGATAATAAATTGAATTTGAATTAAATAACTTAATTTAGTTTAATATAAAATAATAAATCAATATTTAATTGAATAATTTATAAATTTTAAGATGATGAATGAAAAGATATGGAAAAATAAATATTTAGAATAAATTATTACACGTATTAAATTTTTATTAATTTATTACGCTAGATAAAGTTTTTCTCAGTCCAATGGGTTTGAGCAAGGGTGTGGACCTTCCTATTATTAGTGCAGAGTTTTGCATAATGGTGGGCCTGCTCTCTGCTAGGCCCTACCACTCACTTTGTAGGGTATCAACCGGATGTTTGATGGAACATGCGACAGAGATTAGAGAGATTTTGGAAAATAGTAAGAAAAATTATAAAAATATTTTATTTTTGAAATTATTGCATATGTCACATATTTTTTAAAAAATATTTAATAAAATTTAATATATATTTAAAAATCTTAACAAAGTCATTACAATTCAAAGAAATTAAGATGAATTAATTAATGCTAAAAGATTTATTATGATTAAGATGAAAAAGGGTCCAATTAATAGTAACCCAAATAACCAAAATTCATGAATAGCACATAAAACGAGAACTAATATGGTGGGTAAAACATTACAATCAACTTTGAATTAATAAAATAATTGAGAAAATAAGCTAAAAGTATTGAATGTGTGAAATGATTATGAAAGGCAATAGCTCGTATTCTGACTCGTTAAGTAACTTATCTGCCTCTACATAACAACTCCTTTTCCCTTCTACCTTATGACATTTTCATGTTTTATTTACGGAATCCTATTACAAAATTTGTTCATCATATTCCCTTCCCACTCACCCATTTTGGCTGCCTTTCTCTCTACTTCTTTTTATTAGTATTTTATTACCTTCCAAAACTCAGATTCCACGGATAGTAATCAATGTAATCCTCCAAAACCACCTAATAGCATGTCATTTTATCAGCCATTATTTTTTTATTTTATAAAATTATTTAAAACTTGATATGTAAAATAAAAAAAAATATTTTATAAGATATATCTGAGTTTTATGAAATTTAAAATAAAATATTCCAAAAATAAAACTGGAATAAAATTGTAAGAGGAACAGTAAGAAGAAGAAGAAGAAGAAAGCCATCAACATCGTGACCGAAATTTCGAAGCCATCAACATCGAGACCGAAATTAAAAAAAAAAAAAAAAAGTGTGGAAAGCCACATAAAATGATAGGCAGGAAGACAATAACCGGCTTTACCCCATCATCTGCGCATTCTCACTTCTCTTTTATTCCATTCGTAGTGCCCAACTAAGCCATTTCCATTCTTCCTAAAAACAAAAATTTGCTCTTTGGTCAATCTCTGTATATATTTATATTGTTGTTCACATTTATTTGGGAAATTAAATTTTACAGATTAGTGCTTCTCTATGTAGATGATGGATGATGACATACTACCAATTACCATATCTACATCAATATCCCATTTGTTTTCTTCAGATAAACCACATTTCTTTTATCTAGCTACGACATTGTGGTTAAATTATTATTAGTATTACATATTACTATTCAATAATCACAAACATTATACTTATGGATAAAATTAATTTAAATTAATTGAAATAATACTTGAAAATATTTTAGAAGAAATCCGTGTATAAGCAAGTTGAATGAGCTAGTCAACCAATAGCCATACATGAATAAGTCATATTATATTTTAATATTCGCATGAAACGCCATATCCTTCAAAATTAGATTATGATAATGACGCCCATTAGTAATTAAATTAGTCACTAATTGGTTCCATATGCTAACATAAAAATCCCACAAATGGTAATTGCTTTTTAGGATCATCCTGGACCGCATGTATCTCTAGAGAAAGACATTATTAAAACGTTATTTTAACATTTATTTATTTATTTTATTATTATCCATTTTTAAGTGATGTATGATATAATATTGTATTTTTACATTAAGAAAAACATTGTTACTATAAACTTAGATTATATATTTTTTAATATCAATTAATTTTTAAAAAAATTAATAATATTAAAAAATATATAAAAAATTCATAAAATAATAATACTACTTTATAGGTATAGAATTCCAAGATAATCACAATGACTTATTTTAAAAAAGATTTTCATATTATATTGAATTAGAAATTAAAGAATTAACAAAGAAAGAGAGTTGACAGATGATGCACTAAAACCTGCGCATGCTTAAATATTAGGTCAGCAAATCTAAATCTATAATTGGACCTGAACAATAGCAACAAGTGGAAGCAAAGTCATGACTATAATAGATTTGATTAAAAGAAATAGCAAAGCTGTTCTAATGGAAGGCAAAGACCTTCTTGGCCACTTGGTTATTAGGTTTTGTGATGTATTTTCATTAGTTAGGTCATCCCACAAATCTCCTGGCAGTTTTGTCAACATCTTATAATATTCATTCACATTTCTTTCTTCTTTTTGCCTTTCATAGAATAAATACAATTAACGCTCTCCTCCTTCCTCACACTTCTCCATCGCTTTTCTTTAAAACAACATACTTTAGTGTTGTTATAAAATTAATGTTTCCGCAACAGATCCTCTGAAAATTAAATCATTTTCAATGATTTTGAATTAATTTAAACTTGAATTAATCCATCATAAAAAGTCAGATTAATTCACAATTAATTTCAATTAATAAAAATTAGTTTGATAGATAAAAGCCAGATTAATTCAAAATCAATATCAAAAATCGATTGAAAACTAAATTAATTCAAAAATAATTTGAATTAATATAAAATTGGATAAAGTGCTAAATTAAATTTAAAATAGATTTGAATTTAATATAGAAGGTAGTATTTTGAAAATTGGATTAATTTATAATTATTTTTGAATTAAGATAATATGATTAATTCAAAACTAATTTTGAATTATGAAAGTTGGATTAAGGTATCCAAATTAATTTAATAGAATCGAATTAATAAAATATGACTTTGAAATTGAACTAGATAATACTGAAAATCAAATTTAAAATTTAAATGAATTTGAAAAGATTTTAAGGATGAGATTGGAAATCAAATTGATTATGTTAAGATATATTGATTAAGATAAAAAAAATTTAAAAATTTTAATTCCAAAGTCCCAAATTTAAAGTCAAAGATGGGATTTTGGAATTTAAAATTGAAAAACCAGTTAAATCCTAATTAACTTGACATCATAATTTAAATTGAAAATCATATTTGGATACTGAAAATGAGATTAAATCTAAATAAAAATTTTATCTCTTGAAATTGAATTCAAAGTGGATAAAACACACAAATTCAAATGATTTTGAAATCAAAATGGATCTAAACACAAAAAAGTAAAGAACGTTCTAAAATATTCATCTATCATGAAGCATGATAAAATGCAGAAAATTAAATTCATACACCCCTAGTATACATCTATAATTTCACTATACTTTTTTGGAATTATAGATTACAATAAGTCATGAATTAATTGTATAGAAAACATAAAGCACAAATTAAAAAATACATGAAATATGACGCAAATGACATCAATAAATAAATAAAATTCATTAAAAAAGGTAAAATTACTTGATGATCCTAGATCAAAAATTTGGTTGAAACGTAAGCTCAAGCAAGGTTTATAGCCATTAGAAGTAGCATTAGAAAGGGATGAATTGGCTATGAAGGAGGGTGAAACAACACCAAAGGAGGGTGAAGTGGCACTAAACACTCTACCTAAAATCTTGCAATGCTATTTTAACTGTCACACCCCAAACGGCAAGACATGCTCCTGTGGTGTAATTACAAATCCCCTAAAATGGAAAATTAATAATTACCCTACAAGGGATGCTTAATGATAATATGCATTATCATTACTTTTCTTCATGCTTAAGTTTTCCTTTTTAATCTTGTTTTCATGCATTTTATTGGTTTATATTAGCATATTATATATTGATTTGCACATTTCATATCATTTCATGCATTCCATTCATATATTGCATACTAGCTTTAATTTATTCATTTTCTTCATGATTTGCATAATTTTTACAGTTATTCTATATGGTTTAGGAGTTAGTCTTATTTAGTCTAATTTACATGCTTCATATAGGCCTTTATAATTATTATCTTGCATTTGAATTTTAATTTTAGGAATTAGAGTGTGAGTGTGCCATGTTTAAGTTTAGAAGTAAGTTTTTCCCCACCTCATGCAAGTTCTACGCGACTCGTGTAAGACCCTACACGAGTCATGTAAGAACCGACCCCTTTTTATTCTCATAGCACATATTTTTCCTCCTTGGTCAAACCTTAAATGAGTCGTGTAAGGTTCCACATGACTTGTGTGGGATTCAGCCTTCTTTAATTCTTGTTCCTTTCATTTGTTTTGAGATGCATATGGCTCATATAGCATTTACATGACTTGTATGTCTCATTTTAGTCAATTAATCATACTTTAATGCTGATCGCAGGATCATAAGATAGAGGGTGAGGATTAATTAGGTAGTTTTTTGAAGGAATTAGAATGTAGGGGTAGGTTAGGGGAAGGCATTCTAGCATACAAAGTGAAAAATTAGGGTTTTGAGAAATAGAGAGAAAGCTAAGGTTCTTGATACAAAATCATCTAAAATTCTTTCCTAATTTTTATTCTTTAGCAAGTTTTCATCAATAAGTTGAGAAGAATCTCTCAAAATTCAGATTAGGCAAGACCGAAAAGCTGAAGCCAGAAGCAACAGTAGGATTTCATTTTCAAGTTCTTACTAGTTTAACCATTTTTCTTCTGCTGCTATTTTGTTGAACAAATATTATGGTTGTATTTTCCTTATCTATTATGTTATTTACTTTACCAAGTTGGATATGACCTAATTTGGATTTTAGGGTCAGATGTTATGAGAATTCATTTTCAAATTTATTAGTAATTTAATTGATCTTTATGTTTTTAAGTTGAGTATCATGCAATAATTTCAGTTGTTGGCATGAGTCCTCTTTTGACATATGAATATTACGTAGTTTTATTGGTCACTTTGAAAGAAGGATTGATAAAATTGAATGAATTTAAAATACATGATTATAACTGCTTAGATATAGGAGTTAAATGATTGGGAAGCTTAAGTGTGGTATTCAGCTAATTTAACAGTCATGAAAGTAGTCTGTTAGTTTATATTTAGTAGGTAAATGATCTTTTAAAGGAAAGGTTTTTACATGTAAACATTGCTTTGAAAACCTAATTTATATTTGCTAATGAGTTATCTTAACTTGATTCACATGTATTCATCCTTATTAACTAATGTAATATATGTAAAATATCCTATTAGCATTAATACTTAATTAGCTTAATAGACCATATATCATGATTTCGACATTTAATAACCTGAATAATCAATGAAATTAATAGTACTTGATTACCATCAATCTTAGAGAATAATACCCTTATACTTTAGTTGCGGCTTGTATTCTTGCGGTGGTGTAATTACAATTTAAAGACTATAAATATAAAGTTTGTTGAACCATTATACATGCCAAAATGCACCTAATTATACACCAATAATTTTTTGGCACCGTTGTTGGGGATTGATGTTTGTTAGTTAATATTAGTAACTTTGAGATTAATTAATTAATTTAGAAATTAGGTTTTGTTTGAATTCAATGATATTGATTGTAAAATTTCTTTTTTTATTTCAGGTACTGTGCTACAATCGTATAAGGGGAACCTTAGACAATGTGAGCATTGAAATAGACCCAAAAATGGAAATGACTTTTCATGCTAGACTCAAAGCAATTAAAGAAGTAGACCAGGAGATTGAAATGGAAGCCGACAAGCCTATCATGGACTACGTTCTGCCTAACCCAGAGGAAGTTTCGCTGAGCATTGCTAGAGCATCAGTCAACAACAATAATTTTGAATTGAAGCCTAACATGATTTAGATGGTGCAGAATTCATCATTCCATAAATTTCCATCTGAAGACCTAAATGAACACCTGGCTACCTTCTTGGACGTCTATGATACCTTCAAAATCAATGGAGTGTTAAAGGAGGCCATCAAACTTAGGTTGTTTCCATTTATGTTGAAGGAAAAAAGCTAAATTATGGTTGTATTCAAAGCCACCAAATACCTTCACCAATTGGACTTAGTTGGCTCAAGCGTTTTTGACGAAGTACATTCCACTAGCAAAGACAACCAAGCTATGCAACTAGATTCTGATTTTCTCTTAGTAAGAGAGTGAATTGCTTCATGAAGCTAATGAAAGATTCAAGGATTTGCAGTGCCAATGCCCGTATTATGGAGTATCAGAGTGGATGTTAGTACAAATATTCTATAATGGCCTTCACCCCAATATGAAAAGCATTATAGACGCAATAGTAAGGGGGGTCTTTCATGGGACGTACACTAGCAGACTTAAAGGCACTAATTGAGGAGATGTCAGCTAACTCTTATAGTGGAAAAATGAGGTAGCTAGATCCAGGAAAGGAGTGGTTGTTCATAATGTAAAGGCAATCACGATACTAAATGCCAAATTTGACACTTTGGTGAGCAAACTAGATAAGCTAGTTATGAATAGTATTAACACAAGTCAGATGCTGGGTCCAATCAACTATGAAGCCTGTGGAGTATTTCATGTTGGAGATTGTTCTTTTATGAATTAGAGGTAGGAAATGGGAGACCAAGTCAACTTTGTTGGTCAACAACATAAGAGGCAAAGTAATTGGAATCAACAGGGGAACCCATTCTCTAATTCTTATAATTCGGGATGAAGGAATCATCCAAATTTTTCTTGGAGAGACCAGAGTTCTTAAAATCAATAGCAATAATCAGGGCAACAACCTTACATGCCCCCTCTAATGAGGTAGTTACCAATCTATCAGCCTAGCGTTAATCTGCAACTGCAACAACCTCAAAAATCCAACATCAAGGTGATGATGGAGACCATCCTACAAAATTAAAAGGCACAAGATGATAATATCAAAAACCTATCCTCTAGGCTAGAGCAGCTAACAACATATAACAAGATGCTAGAAAATCAAATAGCCCAGTAGGTTAGTTCCTCCAAGGTCTTAGGGAAGTTGCTAGCTCAATTAGAATATAATTTGAGGGAGCATTGCAATGTCCTCAATGTTTGAGTTGGAGAGGGTACAACTAAGGGAGATTTTGATAATTTGGTGGATGTGGAGGTCTAGGAAGAGTAGAGGCCAGTGATTGAAGTACAGAGAGGGAATGTTAGGGGAGAAGAGGAGACCCAAATGCTGTTGAGTAAGAGAAAAGAGAAAGATGATGCTCCAAGGCCTGTGAGCAAACCTTCTATGCTGCCTATGCCATTTCCATAAAGGCATGCAAAGGCAAATCTAGAAAAGTAGTATGCCAAGTTTCTGGAGGTGATCTGGAAAGTCCAAATCAATCTTCCTCTAATAGAGGTGTTGAGGGGGATGCCAACTTATGCAAAGTTTCTGAAAAGAAATTATTAGTAAGAAGAGGGATATCACCGAGGATGAGATAATGGCCTTGACGGAAGAATACAATGCTATCATCTTCAATAAGGTGATTCCTCCAAAGCTAAAAGACCTGAGAAGTTTCTCTATCCCATGTTAAATAGGCAAAGTGGCTATCGAGAAGGCACTCTGTGATGAGGGGGCAAGTGTCAGTGTGATGCCTTATACGATTTCGAGGAAACTAAAGGTGGGTGATATGGTGCCAACTAGGATGACCTTGTAGCTAGTTGATCGATAATAAAATACCCTGTAGGGGTTTTGGAAAATGTAATGATGATGGTTGGAACATTTGCTATTCTAGTCGACTTCATCATACTCGACATGGAAGAGAATGTAAAGATCCTGATCATTTTGAGATGACCATTTTTTGCTATAGCTAGAGCAATCATATATATAAAGAATGGAATGCTCTCATTAATAGTGGGGGAAGAAGAGGTTTTATTCAAGCTATTGGATTTGATGTAAAAGCTGATAAAGGAGGAAGCATTATGTTTGAGAATTGATGTTATCAATTAGATGGTGAACGACACAGTGACGAGGACTATTGGCTGCTTGCTTAGAGATATCCATGAAGAAAATATGACAAAGGAAGTGGTGGTATGTTTAGATACACTAGACTCGGCACCAAAGTTCAATCCAAAGAAGCCTATAAAGGTTGAGGCACTAGAGATGCACAAGTGCAACAATGGGGAGCATAATCCAGATTCACCCCTAGAAGTGGAACTTAAGGAGCTCCCAAGTAGCTTAAAGTATGCATTTCTTATATCTAATTCTACCTTTCTTGTAATTATTAATGCCACGTTAGATTCTAAAAAGGAAAACAAATTGTTGCATGTGCTTAGGCATTATATGAAGGCAATAGGTTATTCTATACATGATTTGAAAGACATATATCCATCATTATGCATGCATTGCATTATTCTTGGGGATGAATGTAAACCTACTATTGAATTCCAAAGATGCTTAAACCCTAATATGAAAGAAGTAGTTAGGAAAGAGATTACAAAATTGCTTGATGCTGGTGTTATTTACTCGATTTCAAATAGTGAATGGTTAGTCCTATTCATGTTGTTCCTAAAAAGGAAGGGGTGACCATTGTCAAAAATGATAATGATGAATTAATTTTGACTAGGACCATCACTGGTTGGTAGATGTGCATAGATTATAAGAAGTTAAATAAGGCTACTAGGAAAGATCACTTTCCATTGCTCTTTATCAATTAAATGTTAGAACAGTTAGCTAAACATCCTTATATGTGTTGCTTAGATGGTTACTTAGGATTTTTCAAATCTTAATTCACCCTAATGATAAGGAAAAAACTACTTTTACATGTCCTTATGGAATGTTTGCTTATCAATGTATGCCATTTAGCCTATGCAATGCACCAACTACATTTCAACGTTCCATGATGTCTATTTTCTCTAACTATATTGAACATATTATGGAGGTGTTTATGGATGATTTTACTATGTATGGTACAACTTTTGATGATTGTTTGAATAACATGAGAAAAGTGATTGAAAGATATGAAGAGTCTAACATTGTTTTGAATTGGGAAAAGTATCATTTTATGGTCCAAGAGGGAATTATCTTGGGACACTGAATTTTGGATTAGGGTATTGAAGTAGATAAGGCAAAAATTATTTTGATTGAGAGACTGCCATTGCTCGTGTCTGTTAAGGATATTAAAATTTTTTTAGAGCATGCGGGTTTTATAAGTGATTTATTAAGGATTTTTCTAAAATAGCTAGGCCTCTCACTCATCTGCTATCTCAAGATGTTCCTTTTGTTTTTACTGATGAATATTTAAGTATGTTTAATAGATTGAAAATAGCTTAAATTTCTGTTCTAATTATTCAACCCTCGAATTAGAGCCTTTTATTTGAAGTGATGTGTAATGCTAGTGACTATGCTTTAGGAGCCATTTTAAGTTAGAGACAGGAGAAGGAGTTTTAGGTGATATACTATGCTAGCAAGACTCTGGATGATGCACAGGAGAATTACACAACTACAGAGAAGGAGTTCCTAGCAATGGTATTTGCTCTAGGTAAGTTCCGATCATCCCTGATGAGGTCCAAAGCAATTGTTTATACAAATTAATCAATAGTCAAATACATCATCAATAAGAAGGATGCCAAGCTAAGGTTGATCAAATGGGTGCTTCTTCTACAGGAGTTTAATATCAAGATCAGGGACAGAAAAGGAGCATAAAATAAAGTGGCGGATCATCTTTCCCGAATCAGAACAAGGGAGGACAGTGCAGATAATATAGTGACACCAATCAAAAAGGAGTTTCTAGATGAAAATCTATGTTTGATGGATGACTTGGTGCCATGGTTTGCAGATATAGTTAATTATTTAGTATGTGATGTTCTTCCATTGGAGTGCAATTAGCAATAGAAGAAATGGTTCTTGCAACAGTCAAGAGTTACTGCTAGGATGAGCCATTTCTATTCAAGGAGTGTGTAGATGGATTGATTTGTCGATGTGTTCCTAATGAGTTTAATAGCATCCTGATAGCATGGTGGGTTAGAAAAGAATAGCTAAAATGCTTCAAAGTGGGTTTTATTAGCCAATTATTTTCAAAGATGCTCACAACTTTGCAAAAGGATGTGAAAGATATCAATAAAGTGATGGGTTAGGAAGGAGAAATGAAATGCCTTGAAGGGGATCTTAGAAGTCAAATTGTTTGACATATGGGGAATTGACTTCATGGGTCCATTTCTATCTTCAAGGAACAATTGCTACATCTTGGTGTGTGGATTATGTTTCCAAGTGGGTTGAAGCGGTGTGGAGTCATACCAATGATACAAAGGTGGTAATTAGATTCTTGAAGAAGTTCATCTTCAGTCGGTTTGGCACTCCTTGGGCAATAATCAGTGATGGGGGAACTCATTTTTATAATAAGCTGTTAGAGAAGTTACTATTAAAATATGGCATTGTACACAAGGTGGCTACTCCATATCAACCTCAAATGAGTGGCCAAGTGGAGATTTCTAATTGGGAGTTGAAATACATTCTAGAAAAGACAGTTAATGCCTCCTAGAAGGATTGGAGTATGAAGCTGGATGATGCTCTATGGGCATGTCAAATAACTTACAAAACTCCAATTGGCACAACCCCATTCTGACTATTGTATGGAAAGTGTATCATTTTCCAGTAGAATTGGAGCATCGATCTTTTTGGGCAATCAAAGAATTGAACATGGATATTGATAGAGCAGGAAATAGAAGGAAGTTACAGTTGAATGAATTAGAAGAACTATGTCTCACTGCTTATGAGAATGCGAGACTTTATAAGGAGAAAACTAAAGCTTGGCATAATGGACATATTATGGAGAAAAGTTTTACAAAGGGGTAAAAAGTTCTATTGTTTAATTTAAGGATGAAGTTATTTCTGGGAAAGCTAAGAAGCCGATTGTCAGGGTCGTTTACAATGGCACGGGTTTTACCTTTTGGTGTGTTTGAGGTTGAAAATAACAAAGGTGGTTATTTGAAGGTTAATGGGCACCGACTTAAGGCAACATTAAGGGGGTTGAACAAGGGATAGTGACAGTGTTTTTCTTCTTGAAAACCAAGTAACATGTTAAGTTTGGGGTTATATCACAACCATGGTTTTATTGTTTGCTTTGTGTACTGCATGTTTTTCTTTTGTTAATTTTCATGTTATTATATTTAACTTGTTCATTTTATTTATATTATTCTATTGTGTTGTTTATTTTGTGTGTTTTTTTGTTCTATTTATTCTGTTTATTTTGTGTGGTTTTGTTAAATTTTCAATCATGTTGATGTAAGTTATGTTTTATGTTTAAGTTTTATATGTTATGATTTGCATTTTGCATGTTTTAAGTGATGTTTTAGTTTAAGTAGTGTATATAGCTTATGTGGTATATTTTGTATTTTAGTCTTGCATATTCATGTTTTTGCATTTAATTACATATATCTTATTTTGCACTTTACTATTTACTTGCATATTGCCATTTTTTTCATTTTAAGCAACATAGGCATTGTTGCATCTTTCCATTTTTCATGTAAGCATATAATGTTTATTCCACCTTAGTTTCATTCACATGTCACATGTAGGTTAGTTCACTTTGTATGTCATTATTGCAATTTGCATGAGCATGTGTATTTCCTTACATCTTCACATGCATTCCTCACTCTTTCACATGCATTTGTCTTCTAGTGAATTGAAAGTTATGTTTCCCGTATCTTAATTTATGTGCCATGAATTGTCATTACTTTTTTGTTTTTACTTAAGAATTTCATGTCTAGGATTAATGCATTCAACATTAGCTTAGATTTTTCATTGAAATTCATATTTCTCATGAGTTTTACATGACTCGTGTAATATCTACATGAGTCAAGTTCAACATGGTGGGTTTAGGACTGCATTTTAGGAAAAAGAATGAGAAAAAACCCAATTCCAACAAGTCTTACATGACTCATGTAAGACCCTACATGACTTGTGTAGAACTTGTTCACCTTGAAAACTAAAAAAATTTCCACAATTGAATCTTACATGACTCGTGTAAGACCTTACATGACTGTGTGAAGCAAATTTTACCCCTTAAAACCCTAATTTTTCACTCATTTCCTCACATAAAAACTTCTCTCCCTTACCTAGCCAAAACCCTTTCCTCTAAAATCACTTTCTTCAATTTTTTTCCTACATTCCTCACCATCTTACACTTCTTTTTAGGTTAAGATCATAAATTTCTTGCTTCTTATTTTATTTTTCTCCATCTTTCTTCTTTATTGTATCTCACTTGTTTGATTTGATCTTCTACTTTGAGTGTTATAGTTCTTTTAGGGTTTGTAAATTAGTAGGTTTTTGCTTAATTCTTATTTGTTGGTAGTGGGTTTTGGTTTAATTATGATTTATTTATTCAATCACTTGGAATGATGCAGAACCCAATGGCAAGTATGCCACAAACCCACACGTACCTAAGATATAGCTCCAATGGTAGAATAAACCCCCATCCTATTGAACCCCCAAACTAGCAAGTATGGAAATGCAAATGATAAGGCTTAATGTAAGAAGTGAAAATGCCACAATTAAATTGATAAGTTAACCCTAATTCCTAATGTAATTAGAAGAAAGCAAATCCTCACTTTTTGATGTAGAACCCAATGGCAAGCATGCCACAAAACCACACATACTTAAGATGTAGCTCCAATGGTAGAATAAACTCCCACCCTATTGAACCCCCAAACTAGCAAGTATGGGAACACAAATGATAAGGCTTAATGGAAGAAGAGAAAACACCACAATTAAATTGATAAGTTAACCTTAATTCCTAATGTAATTAGAAGAAAGCAAATCCTCACTTCCTAACTAAATACATAAAATGCATAAGCATAAATAAAATCAAAATTGGTTCTATGTATTGAATGATAATTGAAAGGTTGATGAGAAAAGGTTTACATAAGTTTCTATTTATACTAGTTTCTAATCCTAGTCCTTCAAGGATATGGAAGTCTTAATCCAAGGAGGACTTGGTCTTCTATTCCTACTCTAACTTTAAAGATAAATAAATAAATAAATAAAAATAATGCTATAATTACAAGGAAATTCGTATAATCTCATTAGGCTACTAATTAGCCTAGCTTTCTTTCCTTATTGGGTCCTCAACAGGCCTAACTTATGGCCCATCATGCCTAACTATTCCATAGGCTTATGAAATAAGGCTATGGCTTCATTCTCTTCTAAATTCACCCCAAGCAATATTATGGCCTTAGGTACCTCTTTAAGCTCCAAATAGCACTTGTAGAAAGCCTGTTCTTGCAACTCCATTGTTATTTGTTCTTGAATAAATATGTTCATAGCTGCTTTAAATTTATTGGCTTATGACCTTGTGACTGGACCACTTGCAAGAGTTAATGGATCTTCTTTCAAGCTCCTTATGTTCTCTTGAGTCCCATGTAGAACCGTATCACAGTTATTGTACACTCTAGATTTTAAATTTTAAATAGTTTGATTTACCCAAATCTAGCATTATTAAATATTTATTCACTAATAATAAGGTGAAATGTTATTAAAATTTTAGCTTAATATGGTTTATATTTCATCTCTCTGAGTGAATATGTATTTTTAATATGCTAGAATACTACCAGATTTTTGTAAACCATTTCATTCACATTAATCTAAAATCAATTATGTACATTCTAATGTTCGTGTATGCTCTAGAGCATCATGTGTATTTGAACTATATGTTTCATTAATAAAGGCATTATTCATTATATAGTACAATGTTGCACATGAACTTGTTTTACTTAGAGTATTAAACTATATATTGAAGTCCATGATATTGGAACAGTGCAAAGGAATCCATAAAGAGTTTATGG
>CANYBF011996063.1:0-10266 GCA_948192965.1 Dalechampia spathulata
TAACCTTACTTCATAAATTATGTATACTCCAAATAAAATCATAATTTAACTAAATTCCTCAATCGTATGCATTTTCAAGCATACATAAATATTTTGCCTAGATACACGTGTAAATTATCGCTCGATCTAATTTTACACGTTTGAACTTATTATTATTATTATTTTTTTATATATTTTTTTTTGTAGTCAACTTATTCTAAAATCATCTTCTCATCATTTCCTAATCCCGATATAATTAACTATTATTCCACATTATCACCTTATTTTTTATCATACAGGGGATAATTTAATTATCTGAATTATGAATTATTTTTGCGTTAAAAAAAATGAGGATGTGACAGGAGGAAGGTCATTCAATTCTTCCTTGTCAACATCTTTTGGTGTAGTTTCTTGTTGATGCTCTTGTTCTTCATTTTGTTTCAATAAGATACCTACATCATCATCAACATTGTCCTTTCTTGGACCAAGGGGGTTAGTTTCATCAAAAACAATGTGCATAGATTCCTCTACAACCAAAGATATTTTGTTGAACACCCTATATGATTTGCTAGATGTGGCATATCCTAAAAACAAACCCTCATCAGTTTTTGAATTAAATTTTCCAAGGTTATCCTTGATGTTTAAGATGTAGCATTTGCATCTGAATACTCTAAGGTACGAAATTCTTGGTTTTCTACCATTGCATAGCTCATAAGGAGTTTTGTTTAAAATTGATCTTAAATGAACTTGATTTGTGACATAACAAGCGGTATTGATTGCTTTGGCCCAAAAGTAAGATGGCAATTGATACTCGTTAAGCATTGTACATGCCATGTCACAGAGAGTTTGGTTTTTCCTTTCAACTACCCCATTTTGTTAAGGAGTTCTAGGAGATGAAAAGTTGTGATGAATGCTATGTAATTCATAAAATGATTTAAAATTTTCATTTTGAAACTCTTTTCCATGATCACTTCTTATTGAAGAAATGTAATAGCCTTTTTCATTTTTCATTCCTTTTATTACATTTTGAAAAGCATTAAATGCATCATCTTTATGAGCTAAGAATGAAGTCCAAGTAAACCTTGAGTAATCATCCACAATCACAAGTGCGTAATGCATACCACCTAAACTAGCTACTTTAGTTGGTCCAAATAAATCCATATGCAATAATTGAAGAGGTTTAGAGGAAGTTACCTTGTTTTTCACCTTAAATGAGGATTTTACCTATTTTCCCATTTGGCAAGCTTCACATACCTTGTCTTTTGCAAATTTGATCTTTGAAAGTCTCACTACATGTTCGTTCTTCCTGAGATTTCTGATGCTTTCAAAACTAGCATGTTCAAGTTTTTTATACTAAAGCCATGAGTCCTTACTTATAGAAACAAGACATTTCACATTCTTATTAGGAATAGAATCTAAATCAATCATATAGATATTTTCTATCCTATTTCCTTGAAAAACTAGCTTATCATCACTAATTTTATAAATAAAACAACCTTTTGGATCAAAAATAACTTTCAAACCATTATCACATAATTGACTAATGCTAAGTAAGTTATGTTTTAATCCTTCTACTAATAAAACTTTGCTAATAGAAAAGTTGGAATCCTTACCAATCATAACCAATCCTAACAGCTTTACCTTTAGCATTATCTCCAAAGGTGACATTACCTCCCTCATATTCTTCAAGATTGGAGAAGAGGCTTGCATTGCCAGTCATATGCCTTGAGCATCCACTATCGAGATACCATTTGTTTTCACTAATCTTAGACCTCAAGCATACATGCTAAATGTAGATGCATTTACTTCTCTTTAGGTACCCAAATGTATTTGGGTCCTTGGGGGTTAGAAGCATTTATATCATCATTCCAATGCATTCTGCTAATAAAACATATATTGATTGTATGCCCCTTTTTATTACAACAATGACATATTACATTCCTAAATTTAGAATGGTTATGTACATGTTTCCTTTTGGATGCATAAGAATGGTTATGATTACATGAGCATGAACAATGATGTACCTTATGCATATGCCCTCTATGAGTCTTAGGATGAACATATTTCTTTTTCAAATCATTTAGTTTTTGCTTTGACGTAGAAGCTTTGATAAAAATGGTACCTTTAGCGGTGTAAGAGGAGTTTTGATTATATCCAATACCCTCTTTATTACCACTAAGTTTTTAGTGTTTTAGAATATTATCTATCTTGACCTCACCTTGTTCAAACCTAGACAAGTTATCTTTCAATAAATCCTTTTACTTTAAAAGTTTGGCATTTTCATCCTTTAAAAATATATTTTCTTTTTCAAAAATTTTAAGTTTTGTTTTACAAGAATCAAATTCATTTTGTAAAACATCTTTCTCTTTTGTAATGGATGCATGTTTATTTTTAAGTAACTGATGCTTCTTAGCTAATTTTTCATACTTTTCTAACAATGCCTTTAATGCACCACAATCATCATCATCATAAAGCTCATCATTATTATAATAAGATTGAGATGATGTGGTTACCTCATCATTTTCTTCATCATCTAGGAATGTCATGAAGCAAAGGTTGGTTGCTCCTTCATCACCAAATCCCTCCTCATTTGATTCACTATCATAATCCCACGTAGCCTTCAATGCCTTCTTTTTAAAAGGCTTGGATGGTTTGTTGAGGCGAGGACATTCATTGCTCATGTGTCCCAGCTTGTTGCATTCATAGTAAACGGTTTGATTCCTTCGTGGATTGTCCTTTCGGTTGAAGTCCCCTCTTTGCTTGAATGGCTTCTTGCCATCCTTTTCAAGCTTTTTCTTCTTCATGATAAAATTCTTGACACGTTTGGAGAGGAGGGCCACTTCATCATCAATGTCTCCTTCGCTTGTGGAAGAGGTATCTTCTTCTTTTGAAGCTTTAAGTGCAATCCCTCTCCGCTTGTCTTCCTCTATCCCTTGCTTAAGGGTAATCTCATATGTAAAAAGCTTTCTAAGAAGCACATTGATTGATAATACAGACAAATCATTTGCTTCTTCAATGGATGTCACTTTAGCCTCCAAATCCTTCTTAGGCAGCACCCGCAAGATTTTGTTGTTGATGTCTTCTTTTTGATACATCTTGCCAAGCTTCATTAAGCCATTTGTGATAACCATGAGTCAATTATACATTTCAAAAATTGACTCATTTGCCTTCATTATGAACAACTTATATTGATATATCAACAATTAAATCTTCTTATTTCAAACTTGATTGGTTCCTTCATGATGAGTCTTCAAAGCAGTCCATACTTACTTTACCGTGACACAATGTGATACTCGACCATATTCCTCATGACTTGTAGCACAATATAGTATGTTCATTGCCTTTTTGTTCCAAAAGTTTGTTCTTAATTCCTCCCTGGTCCAATCTTCTCTATCTTTAAGAGAAACAACACCATTAATTGTAATTGTTGGAGGTAAATACTCTTTTACCATCAAGTTGAATAATTCAATTCCTTCATTGTCTAAGAAGACTTCCATCCAGTGTTTCCAATATGGATGATCCGTTCCATCGAAGAATGGGGGTCTTATAAATGATTGACTCTCACTTGTTGCTATAAGATCTTTGACTCAAGAATTTTACTTCTTCTCAATAATGAGCACCAATGCTTTGATACCAAATGAAAATTCTTACAAAATAGGCAACACGTGTTCGATTTATAATGGTTCGATGCTAACTCTTGCCTATGTCCACTTCTCCTAAGTCTCAACTTAGGGTTCCACTAAAACCAATCAATTACAACACAGGATTCCATAATTGAATCTTAAACCCCATTATTTTTCAGGCTCACACTTAAACCTTTACATAAATTAATCTCACAAACTCTCAATTACAAATTAATGCCCAAGCATTAATTACACACCAACCACAATAATAAAACCTAACTCTTAGGTTGTGGGAATACAATAGAATGAGAGTTTACAATTGCTAAATATACAAAATGCAAGTAAACTTACTTATTCTTGATGATGAAAGCTCAAAGGAATAATTGCTCTGCAAAACTAGCCGTTAGGAAGAAAGATATGAAAGTTGTATATATAAAATAGCCGTTAGAAAGGGTTTAAAACCTTTTTGCAAAGTCGCGTACGGCCGTACCTGTCTTTGTACGCCCGTACAGATTTAAAAATCATTTTAGAAAAATGGGAGGGAAATGCGGTACAGTTGTACCAATATTGATACGCTCGTACCAAAAAAATTTTCCTGATAAGCAATTTTCCTGTGAGCTCGCGTACAGTCGTACCACCTAATAGTACGCCCGTACCACAATAGGTTTATTGACAAACCAAATTCCTGTGAGCAATGGTACACTCGTACCAATCAATGGTACGCCCGTACTATACTCAAGCAAACAGTACTGACTTGGTACAGTCAGCCGTATGGCCGTATCACTCATCAAAGTAATTTGGTACGCCCGTACCATACACAAAATCATACATAAAAATGGCCAATAACTTAAATTGACTCACATGTGACACACACATCAAAACATTGGGTTTAACATATATAAATAAAAATATTATTTATGATTTTTTTTAAAATAAGAGATATTTATTAAAGTTATATAATATCTCATATTGTTAACTTAAAATTTAATTTTTTCAAATTCATACCATAAAAGCTAAGTGAAGTAGATTCATTGAGTATATATATTTTGATTTTTTAACTAATATTTTAAGAAAGAAGAAGAATAAGTAAAAATGATGATTTTATTATTAAAAGAGAATGTAAGATAAGAGAAAGGATAATTTTACACTTTTTCTTAAATTTTATTATTTTTTAAAAGATTTAATTTGTTACCTACTAATTATTTTATATTTTATATTATATTATATTATATTATTTATTATACTATGTTAAAAGATGGAAGAAGGGGGATGTGAAATACAAGTCTACCCTCCCCTCTCTTTTCCTTCAATTTTAATTCGAAGATAAATACTATTTTTTCAAATTTACGTGAAAATAAATATTAATTTGTAAAACTTATCAAAAATAAATACAAAAATTAATCTAATGAATATAAATTATAAAATAAAGTTTTATTTAATATAAATTAATGCACAAAATAAATTTATTAATTGTAATTAGTATATTATTTTATATCATAGTATATTAAAAGAGAGAAGGAGGGATATTTGAAAAAACAGTTTTACCCTTCCTCTGAAATTTTATTATTTTCTAAAAGATTTAAATAGTTAACTATAAATTATTTTATATTTTATATTATATTATCTTATTTTTATCTAAACAAATTTGGTTCAAAGATATTTATTAAAATTATATAATATTCCATATTATTAATTTTAATTTTAATTTTTTCCAATTTATACCATTAAAACTAAGCAAAATAGATTTATTGAGCATACATCTCTTAACTTTTTAATTAATATTTTAAAAAAGAAGGAGAATAAGTAAAAATGGTAATTTTACCATCATAGTATATTAAAAGAGAATGAGGGATAAAAGAAAAGACAGTTTTACCATTTTTCTTTATTTTTTAAAATATTTAATTTATTTGCTACTAATTATTTTATATTTTATATTATATTATCTTATTTTTATCAAAATAAAATTTTATTCAAAAATAATTATTTATATTTATATTTATTTTTTACTAATTATTTTATGTTGTATTATCTAATTTTTATCAAAATAAATTTTATTGAAAGATAAATATTACTAATTTTATTTCTATCTATTAATTGCTAATTATTTTATATTTTATATTATATTATCTAATTTTTTACCTAAATAAAATTTATTCAAAGATAAATACTATTAATTTGATTTGTATTTGTTAATTAATAATTATTTTATATTTTATGAGATATTTATTAAAGTTACAAAATATTTCACATTGTTAATATATATCTTAATATTTTCAAACTCATACTATAAAAGCTAAGCGAAATAGATTGATCGAATACACACTTCTTTCAATTTTTGAATTAATATTATAAGAAAAAAGATGAACATGTAAAACTAATTTTAATTTTATTTTAATTATCAAATAGTAATAATTTTAATTTATAATAGCTAATTTCTATCTGAGTATTTTATTCAAAATTAAATATAAATATAAATTATTTTTAGTAGAAATGATTAGTTTTAAGAAAATAAAAGTTTATTAAATAATCTAAATTTGCTAAGACTAATTCTATTTTATTTTAACAATATAATAGTAATAGTTTTAATTTATGATGACTTATTTCTATGATAAAATTATATGAAGGAAAATATTATTTGTGATTAGTTTAAAAAATATAAGGTATTTATTAAAGTTATAAAATATTACACGTTGTTAACATATGATTTAACTTTTTCAATAAAAATCATATGATTATTTAGTATTTAAACAATATAATTATCTAAATTATTAAAGTTTCAAAAATACTAATTATATTAAATTTGTAATAGATAATATTAGACCCATGCTTTTGATGCTTGTATTTTAGTTAAATCAATTTAAGTTAATTTAAATTGAAATGATAAAAATGAAGGTGGTACAAGCGTATGAGATCTGTGTACGGGCATACCATAGTAGTACTTCGTATGGTACGTGTAACAGCCTGATTAGATGACTGTCTCCATAACCCAACATGAGACCTTTCCAGGAAACTTTCCAGGAGGTCACCCATCCTATAATTGCTCCAAGTCAAGCACACTTAACTATGGAGTTCTTATGGAATGAGCACTAAAAAGGTAAGTGAACCTTATTAGTATAGATAGTAACTATCTAATCACTTAAGCTATTCTCGATTGCATAGTCTCATACTTGCCTAATCTCAAAATTACTCAACTATGCAACTCCATCCTGACACAGTCTCAGGATTCCTCTTCTTCGGGTGTGGGATCAGTTCATTCATGTGCCCCTCCGTCTAATAGCCTGCTAGGAGCCGTTCCTTGTCCATGCTCTTTCTAGCACCGATGTTCACTACCTGCCCTCGTCAGCCCCAGGTGTCACAGTATGGGCATACGGTTGACCGTATCAATCCTGTTTTGTTTGACTTATCAAAGTGTGCTTGGTACGGGCATACTAATCCTGGTACGGCCATACCACATTTTATGTTTTAGTTGTAAAAGTTGTCGAGAGCTTCGTACGGGCGTACCAATTAGGTGGTAGGATCGTACCAACCATTTGGCATAAATTTGAATTGTGTTTTAAGAAGCGGTACGGGTGTACCAGAAACTTGTATGGTCGTACATGCATTTATAGAAAGATTTTAAAAGCTTTCTAACGGATTTATTTCAAAATATAGATTGAGATATTGCATTTCTAATGTCTGTATTCTCTATGTAGAGCTTCTTTGTTATTGAGATAAGCTTTCTCAAGTAAGTAATCTTGTTAGAATCACATTCTTGCTTACATTTGATTCAATCTCTCTTTCTTTATCACTGTTTCACAACCTAAGTTTTTCTATTGTAATCTTGGCTTGGTGTGTGATTAATGCTACGACATTATTGTTATAACTGAAAGTTGAATACTGTACGATTGATTGTTATTGTAAAGGTTTGAGTGTGAGCCTGAAAACACTAGGGATTGAATTCTTGTTGAAGAATTCATTTATTGTATTGTTGATTGATTTTAGTGGAATCCTAAGTTGACACTTAGGAGAAGTGGACATAGGCAAAGAGTTGTGCCGAACCACTATAAATCATACCTTGTATAACTTTCATACTTCCATAGACTTTCAGATAATTTATAAGCATTTATCTTATTTTATTTTAATTATCTAATAGTAATAGTTTTAATTTATAACAACTAATTTTGATAATAAAATTACATAAATAATATTTATTTATGATTTTTTAACAAATATGAAATATTTATTAAAGTTACAAAAAATATTCTTCAAGGATATTCAGAAACACCTAATAAGCATGAATAAGGATATTAAATAAGATTTTCTACAAGTATATAATACTTAAATGATAAATATTAATTCAAAATCATAGAAAATGTTGTTATGATAAAAAAAATTTAAAATTAGAATACAAAATTGTAATAAATAATGGGTGAAATATATTATACTAACGTGCAACGCATGTTATAAAAGTCTAGTAATTTTTTAAAAAGATTATGTCACACCCCAACCCAAGACCCGAGGGGTGACGATATATTCCCGTAGCATAACTATCATCTTTTCGTCTCAGAAAAACTACAATTATACTACAAGGGATTTTAAACTATAATGCTCGTATAAAAATCCAATAGCATAAAGATATATAAATAAATACAAAACCCTGGATATATATATGAATTCTTATACAATACATTTAGTATACTGCCAAATACTACAAATACAAAGGAATATGCATAAATACACACGCCACAGGAGTCCGTCTAGAAGTCTAAGACACGAACCAGCTGCTGTACCTCTAATCCCGGTGCTCACCCTCTGAACTCAGACCTACGTTCATCAAATGATAAACGCTGAGAATAATCTCAGTGGTGCTAGGAACAAATAACACATCATACACATATGCAACCAATCCATACAGCATACAGCCAAACATACGGCACACAGCCAATCACACGGCACACAGCCAGTCAACAGTATCACAAGCAATACCGGCAATCTCTATCTATCATACACACCGGCAATCTCTGCCTATCACACGATCATGAATGATCAACAATACTACTTTGCACTCGCCCTCGGTTTTGGTGCCTCTCACACTCTTTTGCGGGGAGCATCTTACTCCCGTATCGATCAATTAATACTGGCACCTTTCGCACCAGTAGAAGCATCTCACCCCCTAATTGATAGATATCAGTACCTCTCATACCATCATATCGCCACCTTTATTTCATCCCCTCACCATGATATGCTATGTCAACATTCATAATGCATGAACAAGCCATATAACAATCCGACAAGTCAAACATCCAATAATCACAAGGCACGTTCCTTCCTAGAACTAAGAGCCACACACATACGTTCCTTCTCGGAACCCAGAGCCACAATCACAAGCACACAACATACAAATAGGCTCAAACTTAGGGAACTCAATCCCCGAACAACTTTTCTAGGCCTTACAGGGCTGTAGAACCACTCAACAAGTAAAAGTAACAGATAGCTAGCATAAACAATAAGCATTTAGCACAAACCTGAAGAAAGAAGACTACTATCCCAAGCCCGTAATCCTAACTCTACCAAGCTCTAGCTTCTACTCCACGCTCTCGCACTATCCCAGTGTTTAGACGTCATTCTACGAGTGTTTTCTAGGGTTTTGGGACGTTTAGAAGGGTTTAGGGTGAAGGAACATAAGAAAAAGGGCTTATGTTTATCTGTTAAAAAGGCATATTTAAGTCACGTACGGCCGTACCACCACCCGTACGCCCGTGCCAACCTCAAAAGCCTGACAAACCCAAAAACCTGCGAGCTTTGGTACGGCCGTACCACCCTTTGGTACGCTCGTATGGCTCCAAACTTCTTGACAAACCTGATTTCCTGTTAGCATGCGTACGGCCGAAGTACCCTCTGGTACGTCCGTACGGCCTCCAAGAGCCCTAGACCCCTTACTTCCCCTGTTCGGTACGACCGTACGAATCCCGTACGCCCGTACCACACGCCAAACTCCTCTCCCTACCACTCCAATACACTCCCCAGACATCTGAAATACCCACAACACAAACCAACATGCATGTCATCATGCACACACCTCGTATACATGCAAATACATAACAGAACACGTCATCACGACGCACACACAGTCACAGAATACAGAACACATACGCATGCAATCGTACCATGATATGTATACATATACGTATACATCCAATCAAGCAGACATAAACATACCAAAACATCCAGGGTCTCAAAATTGGATGTGATAGATTAAATGTTATCTCAAATCAATTTTTTTATTCAAAATTTATACAAATAATTTACAAAATTCATTTATATCAAAGTGAAGCATAAATCCAAATAAAAAGCATAGGTTTATCATTTATCTAAGTGTGTATGTATTTTTATTAGAAACTAGAGTTTGATAACTTGCGTCATTTATAATAATTTTATATTTTATGTTTTCAAATTTTTTGACCCTTCATTTTTAAGCATTATGTATTTATTTAAAATGTTGTTTATATAATGTTTTCATCCATTTTTTATAAAAAATGAGAGAAAATATTAATATTAATTAGCATAATATTAAATTAAATTAAATTTTATATAATTATCTTGTTAAATTTGAAAAATGTATGCCTTAATATGAATTAATATAATATTAAATCATTATATCATTATTAAAATTAACAAATTGAAA
>CANYBF011996190.1:0-20560 GCA_948192965.1 Dalechampia spathulata
TTTGTTGGCTTTTAATACTTATATCTTATATATATATAAATATATATATATATACATGCTAAATTAAAAAATCATATACTTTTATTCAAAATTATATTGAAAATGTCCTTTTTTGTAATTTCATGTTTAATAATAGTCTAATAGCTATTTTTACTGAACATAAAATCTTTAAACCATTATATAAACATCAAACAACTAACAGCTACTAAAACAGCTAACAACTAGTAAAACAGCTAACCAAACAGTTAAAATTGTCGAACAGAGCTTTAGTGTTTTGATATTTATATAATGCTTTAAAGATTTTATGTTCGGTAAAAATAGCTGTTGGATTATTATTAAACATGAAATTACAAAAAATGACATTTTCAATATAATTTTGAATGAAAGTATATATTCTTTTAATTTAGCATATATATATATATATATTAAAGATATAAGTATTAAAACCTAACAAATCAATGTGAGATCAAATATTAATTTTATTATATAAATTTCAAATTCCATAATTTTTAATTTATATTGCAACATGAACATCATTCAATTCTCAGTTTAATTAATTAAAAATCAACAAAAATGTTTTCATTGACTTCAAAATTATTTTGAAATCAAAGCTACAAAAGACATAATAATTACAAAATAATGTGTGTTATATAAACATAAAATAATAAAAATATAAAAATATTTATGTATAGAATATTGAAGTAGCAATTAAAATCACAAACCCTTAGGATACCAAAAAATAAATCATCATCGATTTGATTATTTTCATTATTACATCAAATATGTTTTTATACTATTTTCATTATTCCTAAAATAAGGTAGATAAATTTCAATAAATATTCTAAGTATGAATTTGATTTTTATTTTATTGATAATCTTATAAATATTTTAAAGATTTAAATTATTGATCATCTATAATATTAATTAATCAAAAACTCAATTTCATACAATTTTAATTTAGAAATAAAAACATATAATTAAAATCATATACATATTTTGAAACGATGATTCGATGAACTTGAAATAATTATAAATGATCTTGAAAGGAAGATTACTTCGATAAATAATACATGAATAAGATGATGAGTTTTTCTAAAAAAGTATGAGGGTAATTATTTAAGAATAAAAAATTGTGTGTTTTCTGTGTTTAGGGTTTAAGTATGACTGACAATTATTTTTCTAAAGGGAGAGACTGAGTGTTTTTAAATATATTTTAAGAATAAAAAATGTAAAAAAAAATTCCAAACAGCTAAATGTTAGAAGTATTAACCTTTCATACTTCACTCTTTTAACCTCTAACTAGTTCTCTTAATAATCTCTCACCAAACAGTAAAATAAAGGTTTAATTTCAATAAACCTCTAAACTCTACCTCCAACACTCTTGCCTAACAATGCCATATTATTGAATTGAGTTCAAGTTGAGCATGTTCAATTTTTCCATGCGAGGAGCTTAATTGAATTTTCATGAATTTAAAAATGATAAGTTATAAAATAAATTATTTTATTTTAAGAAAGTAAAAAGTTTATAAATAAAACTATTATGTATTATAAAGACCAATGATTTTATATTAATACTTGAAGTGTAAATTTTAAAATTAATTCATATAAGTTATATATTTAAAATGAAATTAATAAGTCAGTATATGGGTTCAAACAAAAGGTAATATTTAGTTTCAACTTGAATTAATTGTTAGACTGAGTTTCATTTGAACAGAAAATGAAGAATTTCATTACTAATCCATAAGATGATACATCCAGAGTTCTAAAAGATAATTATTTAAATTCAACCATTTGTATGTACAGAATGAGCTCATTGTGGTACAGCTCCTGCCAAGAATAGATCTGACTTTCACAAGCAACGATGAATTGAACCATCACTTGTACATGCTAATTGCTCTCCAGGAAACATTAGTTCTTGAAACTTTTTGTTCGTCTTTCATAAAACGGGTGCTTTTCGATAATCTTTATTTTGGCAGATCTCTCTCAACATCTATCCTACATTTCAACATGTATTTGCTTCAACATTCTAACAACAATAACTGTTCTATCCTGTTATCTATGCATATGACACCATTTTTGGGTACGGTACGGCTAAAACTTGAAAGATTATAGAATGAAACTGAGTTTCAATGTTATGTAATGATTTGTTGATTTGCTCGTCGATGATTTATAGCTTTGAAATCTTCAAATTAGATGATGATTTCAATTATAATAGAGTTAAATTTAATTGATACTCTCAATTTAAATCTAAAATAATTATGAAATATTATAGGATATATCTTTTTTATAAAATATTATATTAGCTTTTAATTTAAATTTATTTTTTTTACTATTGTATTTTTTTATTCTATTTATTACACTTTTGTTAATAGACCAGCAACTACACGATTGCTGTTAAATATGATTAATACGATGAATAATATTAATCTCATAGCGTTAATTTTTTATCATTAATTAATGATTATTGTTAAATATGATTAATATAGTAAAGAAGAGTGATCACCTATTATGAGTAGCACGTTATTGGTGTTGCTATTAAGATAGCAGTAACGTACATACACACACAGCAAGCAGGACTCAGGTCAGGTGCATCGACAGTGGCGGCAAGCAAAGATGGTGTGAACTGATAGCGGCTACACGCCTTGTTAGTGATAATAGAGCATTATCAGTCATTAAGATTAATACAGTTAATATGAATATTTTGAAAATATATTGAAGTAAATCTGAAATTAAGTAATAATGAGAAAATCGCAGCAGTAAAGGCCACTTATGTCTGATGTCATCGTTTTCCTTCCATGGTTGTCTGTAAAAGCCGACGGCGAGAAAAACGTGTCCCTTTGGTGACCATCACAAACAATCACATGCATACAGATTCATATATTTAACTAAATAAATATATTTTTAAATATTAATAATAGTATTATTGATAACATAAAATAATATTATCATGATTAGAATAATGGATAGGACAAAAACATAATCATGAAATGCAATGTGGGGTGTGATAATATGGGGTTTTTTATTTTTATTTTTATTTTTATTTTATGGTTATGGTGAACAGAAGACAGTAAACAAAATTGGTACTGCTTAGATTAGGACAAATTGATGTGTCACGTCCAACACACCCAATACCATGCATTATCATTATCAAACTCTGTTCCGTAATTATCTCCCCATCCTTCGGGACTTGGCAGTATTCCTTCCTTCCTTCCTTCCCAACGATCCCTTCCCCTCCTCCTGCATCCTCTCCACGCACGCCATGGCTGTTTGGTTCGCAAAATCAAGAAGCGTCCTTACCCATTATTTGCACAAGAAGATTGGTTCGATGGGAACTCTCACTCATGCAATGGTTCCTCAAGTTTTTGCTGCTAGCAACTCCGCCTTGTCTGCCGCCTTTCACCGGCTTAAATCCACCGAAACTGCCGCTGGCCAACTTGATGATCACCACGTCTACACCAGCGACGATGAAAACTCTCAGGTAATTTACATATGATTAAATTAATCAAATTTCTCTCGCTTTCAGTTCCGTTTTCGCATATCATTTCTTTGATTCAATCACTTGGATGATATCGTACCATGAAATTTCGGGCGGTCAGGAGGCACATGGCAAGCACCCGGTAAATGGCACATGTTCATATTGTACCGTGTCATATAAAAGTCTGAAAATTGAAAATTGAAAATATAAAAAACATGCAAATGAATTATTAGATGAAATAAAGAATAAATGTAAAGAGTGTATTATTTGGGGAGCCATGATAGGATGGTCGTGGAGTCCTTATCCTTTTGAAAGTTGTCCAATCCAATATCTGCAGGAAGGAAGGAAAGATAGATTTGAACTCTTTTAATTGTTGGTAGGCTGCCAAAGCAAACTAATCATTTATAAAATATATAAATTTAAAAAATTAATTTGGTAGCTCCTTTTTTTTTATCTATTTTCTTTTATATCAAATATATATATATATATATATATATATATATATTTGATGATTCATAATAAATTTCACTTAATGAGATAGTTTGAATGGAAATGATATGATGAATTTGATGGTTCCCTTTGTGGAGGATAGATGGGGAATGTGTCATTTTTGGAAGCCGTGGCTTGGCTTCGCTCTCTTTTTTGCTTTTCGTTTGAAATGAACATCACTTTATTAAATATTTAAATCATTTTAGTTTTTTCCTTCAAGAAATTCATGGCCGCTTAAATTATATATATATATTAATAAATTTTAAATGGAAAATATGGTAATTATATTTAAAAATATATTAAAATATTCAAGTAGTGGATGCTTAGCCTAATCATTAATTAATTAATTAATTAAAAGCTCTCTATTTCCAAACCTTGACAAATTTTAAACATGGATTAATAATTTAATCAAAGTTTTTTTTTTTTTTTTTTTACTTGACTTGACCTGACCTGACCGGACAGGGTCTGGAGTCCAAGCATGTTGAAAATTGAGATGGGTTTGACACCTTGCGGTCATCTTTTCTCGATGGGCTTCTGACATTTGAGGCCTAATGTCATCATATTCATCATCCTTTTCAGATAATAATAATAATATTATTTAGAATGTCCCGTTGTGTGGTATGGTTAATAGATATATACATGTGGTTTTATATTGTTTCCTGAATAAATTATGATACTTGGAGGCCTTAATTGCTGCAACACCATATCTCGTATCAGGTATTGGATTTTCCTGGAGGAAAGGTTACATTTATATCTGAAATGAGATTCATTTCTGAATCTTACGAGAAAAGGGTACCCTGTTATCGAATTCTTGACGACAATGGAGACCTCATCCACAACAGCGATTTTGATCAGGTACCTCTGTCCAACAGATATGATATATAGTCACATATATATGCTTTAATATATCTGGTTATATCTATCTACTTTATTCTGTCAGGTGAGCAAGGAAGTTGCAGTAAAGATTTATAACGCAATGGTGACCCTTCAAGTGATGGATAACATGTTCTATGAAGCTCAGAGGCAAGGAAGAATTTCTTTCTACCTCACATCCAACGGCGAAGAAGCTATCAACATTGCATCAGCAGCTGCGCTTGCTGAAGATGATGTTGTCTTGCCTCAGGTATAAATTGTTGGCGCAACCTTGAAGACAAATATAACTATGAATATCATCTTTATGCAAGTTTAATGCTGAAATTGTTGTGTCAGTATCGCGAACCTGGAGTGCTATTATGGCGTGGGTTCACTCTTCAGGAATTCGCCAACCAGTGCTTTGGAAACAAGGCTGACCACGGAAGAGGCAAGCAGATGCCAATCCATTACGGCTCTAACAAACATAATTACTTCACCATTTCCTCGCCTATAGCGTACTCTACTTGTACCATTTTCAGCGTTGATTAATTAATTCTTAATATCACATGTTTTTGTGGGTGACGGCAAGCTTTCTGATAGGTGATGAATCTTTCTGTTTTTGCTTGTCAGGACCCAACTTCCTCAAGCTGTCGGCGTTGCTTATTCTCTTAAAATGGATAAAAAAGATGCTTGTGTAGTTACATATATCGGAGATGGTGGTACCAGTGAGGTAATACCATTATTCTCTCTACAATTTCCTTCTCCATTTGTGGGTTTCATATCTGATTTTGAATGGGTAACTAATGTTTCAGGGAGATTTTCATGCTGCTTTGAACTTTGCAGCAGTTATGGAAGCACCTGTCATCTTCATCTGTCGAAACAATGGCTGGGCGATTAGTACGCATATATCAGAACAATTTCGAAGTACTTGTTTCAATTCTTATCTCGCTCTTTTGTTTATCTAACAATCTGGTGCAAATTTTGCATGTAATGTAAAGGGTCAGATTTATGCTTGCTTATTTTACTTGTATGTTATTTCCAGGCGATGGCATTGTTGTTAAGGGTAGAGCTTATGGCATTGAAAGCATCCGAGTGGATGGAAATGATGCTCTGGCTGTTTATAAAACAATTCTGGCAGCTCGTGAAATTGCTGTAACTGAGAAAAAACCTGTATTAATTGAGGTGGGCCTGAAGTTCATTATTCTCCTGGAATTTTGGCAAATTTGTTTCAACTTGGTTGAAACTTCTGAAGAAACTAAGCCTTTGGACTAACAAGCATTTATATATTTCCAGGCACTTACCTATAGAGTAGGACACCACTCCACATCTGATGATTCCACCAAGTATCGACCTGTAGACGAGATTGAATACTGGAAAACGACACGAAACCCAGTTTACAGATTTCGAAGATGGATAGAAAGAAATGGGTGGTGGGACGAAGAAGAAGAATCAGAGATCAGAAACAGTATCAGGAAACAGGTAAAACCTTATAGCAGAATATATGCTTATTTTGACAAGTTGTACCCGTTATAAACTTCTGGAAAATCTTTTCTGCTTGAATAAAATTAAAATCCTGCAGATATTGCAAGCAATTCAAGTGGCAGAGAAAACGGAGAAACCTCCTCTGGCAGAACTGTTCGCCGATGTCTACGACGAGCCATCATCAAATCTTCGGGAGCAAGAGAAACAGATACGAGAAACTGTCGCCAGATATCCGCAAGACTATCCCTCCGATGTTCCTTTGTAGAATAAGCCCACCATTGTCATGACCTGCACGACAAAATAATGCATTTAATATAATGGCAATCTCCATTTTATGTACAAATCGAGCCATATTTGTTTAACCTTAAAAATAAATAGCGACACAAAATATAATTACATAGATTATATTGATAAATATAAGTTTTATTTAATAGAATTGTGTTATATTATTTGATCTATTGGATGAAACTATAAATCGAATTAAATCGAATCAATTATTAATTTATAGAATTATTTGGATCTGTTAAAATATAGGAATATGGATTACACTGTCCATATTCTTTCATGGATGGAAAATATGGGATAAAGTGAGCAAGTATTCCAAGGGAAAGGACATTGCCTGTCCTCTTTCTCGCCTTTCCTGTTTTAGACACCTTCAAAGTCATTGAGGAAGAAACTAGCAAACATTGGGATTTGTCATCAACTTGAGGACAATGATATAGTTGTTAATATCTGTCGACGGCTAATTAAAAACCTTTTTGCCTCCAAATGAATATTGTTGTAACCTTCACACTAAAGCATATCCTCTCAGCATATCTCTCCACATATTCCTCGAATCTCCTTCTATTCTCTCCTCGAATTTCCACTCCTAATTCTTTACTTTTCTACACACATATCAATCAAAATTTTCATGAACGTAAGAGACCCTTATTGGATGCCCAATCCCAATCTCCCTCTCCCTCTCCTTTGTATTCTTACTTGCCTCTCATGCTATTTATAACTACCTTAAACCCCTATCTTCTCCCTTAATTTCCCATCTTAGGCAGGTTCCAAGTCTATAAAGTAAGATTTAATGGCAAATCTGGTCAGTCGGTCGCATGTTGTGATTGTTTATGACGCGAATAAAGATCGTGGAGTGCATGAACTTAGACGTACCATAGATGAAGTTAGAATGAGAGGAGATATTCTTCATAAAGGTGATACTTTAATTGTTCTTGGTGTTCTTCATAAGGTCCCTAATCCAAGTAAGTGTTTGGTTTTTTTAGTTACATTTGATCTAAGTTTGTTTGGAGAATTACCCACCAGTAATATTGGTAAGATTTCGGTAGAATATTATGATGATTAATGGGTGTAATTTTGATGGTGGTATTGTGAAGTGGGATACATGAAAGCATGCCCGGACTCATTTGGAGGAGCAAGTGTTAAAATGATGGAAGAGGAAGTCGTAAAGAAAATTGAAGTGTACGTAAACATGCTCCTAAGAAGTGCTGAAGTTTGTGATGACGAAGGGGTAATTAACACATGCTCTTCATCTTTTGCACGCAAAGGGGTAATTCTATATTAAACATATGTGCTTTATCTTACCCCTAAATTTCATCTCAAATCATAAATTGCATAAACTTAATTCAGCTCGTATAATTATAAATCAATATAATCATGAGAATCTATTTTTAATATATATATATATATCTTAATACCATTATTTTTAAAGAAATGGATGCTTGTTTGATGCAGGTTGGAATTGTAGTTAGAGTTACAGCTGGGACTCCCATGAGGCATGTGATTATACAAGAAGTAGTGTCTTATAGAGCAGCTTGGGTCATACTAGACAGGTAGTGATTTTGTTTCCCCTTTTCACCTCATAGCTTTAATTTTTGTTGCTGCTGAATTTCTTGGAAAATTCACACTGCATTACTTGCCTGCTCAAGACAAATAATGTGCAACCACCAGCCTGTGGTCTGGCAGTCATGCTCGTCACTCTCCCTTCTTGATACATGGATAACATATTAATACATATTAATTTTCATTAAAGGTATTGTTATTGATGAGCTCATAATTTACGATAATCAAGATTGAAAGATAATCATTAGTTACAAATAGAATCCCAAATCAAAAAAACAACATTGTATAAATTATTCCTGACAAGATTATCATGTATGCCGATGAATTTAAACCAGTAATAACAAGGAATAACAAAAACGAAATCCAAATTATCTCTTGGGAACTTTACCATATTAATTTGTTGTTAATTTTGGATTGGCATCAACAGGCATCTGAGAAGAGATATGAAGTTTTATCTTAAACAGATACCATGCAAAGTTGCCGTGATCCAAGATAACTTTTCTGTGATACTAAAGAGACAGCATTCTACGAATGACACAGATCCTATTGAACATAGATCTTTTTTTTCAATGTGTAAACCTGTTCCAGTGGTATTGGATTTTCAAGATGGTGACAACGATGGTGGCCAATCTGTCCTCTCTTCCAAAACCCACTCGCCGTTTGTTGCTTCCCATGAAATCTCTGATAACTCTACGGCTAGCAGCTGGTTGTTTTCATCTTCACATGGATCAAAGGACCACGCTTCTCACTTGGATTTTGGATCCTCTTCGAAGTTCCATTCATCAGGTCAGCAATCTTATCACACCCTAAAAGAATCTAAAAATGATTCTCTCTTGAAACATGTAGCATATTATGATGGGAAGTTATGGCAACACATCGTAATTGGATTCCAGGTAATCCCATCAAAGCAGAAATCGAACAACCAGCAGCAAATCAAATCACTCAAAAGAACCGTAGAAGTGCATCTCGATGGGAATTAACAGAACCACAGATTCTATGTTCATCATGCGGAGCAAGAACAGAATTATACATCAAGGATTCAATGCAATTCACTTTTTCAGAAATTCAGCAAGCGACCAAGAATTTTTCAAAGGAAAACTTGTTAGGAGAAGGTGGATACGGACATGTCTATAAGGGTTCGCTGAAAGATGGACAGCTGGTTGCTGCCAAAGTGCGTAAAGAAACAAGCACACAAGGATTTACAGAATTCCAGTCCGAGGTTTATGTCCTCAACTTCGCACGCCATAAAAATATTGTCATGCTTCTGGGTTTTTGTTGCAAGGAGAATCTTAACATCCTGGTTTACGAATACATCTGCAACAAATCCCTTGATTGGCATTTATATGGTAAATTTACCTCCAAAAAGTTAGTCCAAATCATTGATTTCCGTTTTTTCCTGGGATCACATTTGTTCGTATACTCTCGACAGATAAGGAAGCAAATATTTTGGATTGGCATCAGAGATATTCGATTGCCATTGGAATGGCAAAAGGGTTGCGTTTTCTGCATGAAGAATGTCGTGGGGGTCCGATCATTCATCGGGACGTGAGGCCTAGCAATATACTTCTCACGCATGACTTTGTGCCAATGGCGAGTTTGTAAATCGAGTTAATTTGTCATTTCTTCTTTGAAAGATGGTTAACATTGAATTAGAGGAATTAATGATGTTTTAATCATTATCATTCAGCTTGGAGATTTTGGACTTGCTAGATGGAAGACCACTGATGAGGTTCAGACAAGGATCCTCGGCACGCTTGGGTATATCCCTTTGTTTAACTTTCCTATAATTTAAACCGAAACTCATCCCGGATCTGCTAATCGTTGTCAATGCCTGACTACCATACCTATAATTTAGGTGTTCAATTTTGTTTTGTGCAGATATCTGGCGCCAGAATACGCTGAAAATGGGCTTGTTTCGGTAAGAACAGACGTGTACGCATTTGGAATCATTTTGTTACAGCTAATATCAGGTCAGAAAGTCATTGATTCTAAAAGAGAGGAAGGACGACGGTCACTTCGCCAATGGGTACGTCAGTTGGTGTATCAGCTGCACCAAATTCCTCCATAACTCGTGATTATAAATTCATTATTAGCGTTATCATACGTATCAAAATAACTTTTACATATACTATGACAATACATTTTAATATTAATTATACATAAATTAATATAATTATATATTACAATATTAATGATTATACAAAAAATTTTCATGAATTGTAATTTAAGATTCATTATTTCCTTTTCTTAAAATGTTGTAATCGAATCCAAAAAGATATCATTTTAATTTAATATAACTGTAATTTGGAGGGGAGAATAGGCAGAACCACTGATAGAGAGGCTGGCACTGCATGAGCTAATTGATCAACGCATAGGAGATTCATATGACACATACGAACTCTACCTCATGGCTAAAGCTGCTTCTTTATGTGTACAAACAAACCCAGAAATGCGACCTTCCATTGGAGAGGTATTCCCCTCTCTATACTTGTATGTATTTCCTATAATTCTAAGCTTTTCAAAAAAATCATCAAAACTAATCAACACTTGCTTGCTATTCAGAATAAATCCGAATATAATAACTAACATTTAAAGACATAGTTCAGTTGGTCTAGAATCTAATTAAAAATTAGTATTTAATCATTTGGATAGTTATTAGTTATATCATTAATGTCTAATAATAACAATATTTTAACCGTTTATTTAATCTACATTGTAAGTATATGTTGAATTAAAATGATAAATCATAGATATAAAACAGATAATTCGAGTTCTGGAGGGGGAAAATAATCAAGTTAACCATTTGAGGGAGCAAGTGTTACCGCATTATAGAAGCCATTGAAGAGGATCAAAGCTTCAACACAGATAACATTTTTGTTCCATGCAAATACAAAAGATCTTTTAATCTGTTCTTATGGTTCTCTGATCTTAATTCAATCTTACGCACTTTACTGTTTTTTTTTTTCGGAAGAAAAAAAATGGGTTTGATAATGATGTAGCCATTAGTTTGGCTATGAATATTGATTTGAGAAAATATTGGGGAAAATGAGGAGACCTGGCATTCAATATGATGCAATGATATATTAATATTATCTTAACATAATCTTTACTACTAACGGTTTTAACTCCCCTTCTCCATATTTAAATTGGTATCTATTTTTTGAAGAAAATAATCTAGAAATAGCGAGACTTTTAATTTCAAGTGATCAGGTTTTGATTTTAGTAAGGAAAAATAAAATCAATACAAATGATAATAGGTTTTCATCTATTATGTGAATGGATAATATTATTATTATTGTCAACGATTTATTGCCTCCTCCTTTCATGGTTTTACAAAAATCCTGTTTTTTTCCTATTTCTTTCAAAAATTATTGATTTTTAAGGGTGAAGGATGATCATGATCAAGTACTTTTTGGATCATTTCGGAGCTTTCAATTCCTTTAGCTTTAAAAAAAATTTTGTAACCAATTATTTATTAAAAATAAATAAATAAGCTTAATATAAATATAGAAAAAGAAATACTAATGATAATAATAATAATAATAAGATCTTGAATATCTACCTTTATACTTATCATGATCGTTCATATTATTATTATCTATAATGGAGATGAGCATTTATTTAAAAATTATGAATTGTTATAATGAATTTGTAAACGGTATAAATTTGATATAAACTAAATTATTTTTAAAAAATAAAACTAATAAAACTAAGTTTACGAAGGGTATATAACTTATAAAACTGGTAATTATCAAATTTAGTATATATGAATATGGCATATACAATTACAAATTAAATTTTAAATTTAATGAAAATAAACTTAAATGATGATTTTAACCTAATTAATATTTTTCACATGAGATAACTTGATCATAGGAAAAAAGACTAATAAATTATCCAAATACATTAGAAGATTTAGTTATTTAATATGTCAATCAATTAGTTAATATGTTAAAACACCAAACATACCAATATAGTGAGATCCAAATAAGTCTCGCTTTGGAAAAAGTTATATAATTTAATTTTTATGTTGAAAAAAATATTTGAAATATTTGAATTACTTTAATTAAAAATTAATTAAAAGTATACTCGTTTTATGTTAATTTTCTGTCACTTAAATGAATAATTGTGATTTGTATAAATTAATTAAAAATTGTTAATGATACATTAAGTATATGACAATGATAAAAAAAAAATAACTAAAAGTTTTTCATAATTTATACAATGATAAAGATTTATTGTTTTTAATTTATTAATCTAAAACAATATGAAATACTCAAACTATAGATAGTATCAATGAACTTATTAATAATATTCAATGTATTATATTTATTATATCATTAAGAACATTAAAATTTTAAGATCCCTAATATTATTTTAAATTAAATTGAAATGAATAAAAAAATATAAGTTAAATTTTTTTAAGAAAATAAAAACACATTGACAACTTACTTTAGATCTAGAATAAACAATTTCAATGATATTATTTAATTGAGAAATGAAGAAGACATTAATTGCCTAATTGGACCCAAAAATCATTACTTGAGGTAAATATTGAAAAGTATTTATATAATTTTTTCAATTTAATATCCTACGCATAAAAGAGGTAACTTAAAGTCCTACACATGTATTGTATAGATATATATACATTTATAAGACGTAATGTATTGACATGAAGCCAAGAGGATATGTTAATGAAGGAATGAAATTCAAATGCTTAGCATAAATTTGTCTACCATAAATAATTTTATAAACAGCAAGGCAGACAGTTACCTCATTGTAGCACTCCGGACGGTGGAATCACTGAACCATGCTGGCTGTGTGGCTAAGGGGTAAAGGCTTAGCTGGATTGCCATGTCCACGGAGACCCCTGCAACATCTAACTTGATTGTGTTTGTTATTTAGCATAGCAAATCTCAAACGACATCTAAACAACAAAAAATTGAAATAGCCTAAAATGGGGCACCCATTGTCATCCCTATTACATTCATGAGGTGAAAATTATCAACTGGAATAGGACTTGGCGATTTAAGTCCAGCTTAATTTTACCTCGTTTATTGATGCACAGAATACAACAAAAACTAGTGGACAAGAGTCTAACACCGCATCTTTGAATGGTGAATCTCATGGAACAAATTGAGTACAGCACTGGTGAATATTTAAAGACATCCATCTTTTCACCTAATAGGTAAAAATGACCACAACAAGCAACCCGTAAATAATACATTAAGATCAAGACCAACAGCTTGAAAATTCAGTTGTTAGCCTGCATTGTTGATCAGCTATTAACAGTCTATTGAAATGATGGGTAGTTGCCAACGGAAACTTCTTCCATTTCCGACTAAAGGTGCTTTATGGTTCTTAAAAACAACTGCCAAACAGAAATGCCAAAAAATAATTAATTAATTGTAGAAGCATTCCATCTTTATTTAAGAAATGTTAATGGTTAATTTGGTCCAAAACCTTAATGTTTCCCGCTCATGAATTGTCAAATCGAACTACAACACAAGTAATGTTGTCAGAACTGCCCCGTGCATAAGCTTCTTGTATTAGTTTTCTGGATGCCGCTTCTGCATCTTTTGTATCTTGTACTAGGGTAACAGCATCCTGGAAGCAGATAAATTAGCAAGTTAATATGATATAGTCTATATCAAAAATGTAAGTGGCAAAATATTTCTTAATATCAGTTGCAAGACCTCCAAACTACAATTGTACAGGTCCACTACCAAATTAGACATTCTACCGGCATTACCTCTTCCTGAATTAATGCCATCTAACCCCAATGACACTTCGTGGTTCAAAAAATACGCATGTTTGACCATTTCTCAACTTGTATAACACATCCCATTATTTGCTAGAACAAGAAAAATTAAATGAAATTATTCTCTGATCCTTGGAACCAGAAGATTGCGTATTATTCTGCAACCTCCCCCAACCTCTGGCAAGTAAATTATGTATTGAGATAAGATCCTTAGCCTAAAAGGTTCGATCACTGACCTGATTTGATAAGACATTCCAAAGCCCATCACTTGCTATGATTATAAAATCTAAACCATCAATTTCTTCTTCCTAATCATGAGAAACAAAACGATTGTCTGTGAGTAACTAGGTTTTAAGCAAATATCTTCAAAACGGCAACATAGGATAGGATCATAAGCAAATTAAGTGTAGCATAACAGAAAAGAAAAAAGCAAAAAAAATAAAATGGAATAAAATTATTTCTGTTATGTCCTGAAATTTTATCCAAAGTCGATGATAGTCATGTTACTGGTTATTAGCATCCAGCAACTATAAGAACAACTCCCTTAAATTAACTGAAATAAAATTTTATTACTATATAGTTTTATGCAGAGAATATTCAGTTTATGGGTTTAAGCAGATAAGGATATCCGATATGATAATGATATTGATAAACCTCTTGAATGTTGGTACTTGCAGAGAATCCCATATCCCAAAAAAGCTTCAGATCAAGATCATGAACTTATAACATAGCAGTACAAAAAGTTCACCAAGTTTGGTGTGTATTAGAAATATAATGCCACTCGGTATTACCTGCATTTCTGGTTCAGCAACAACATATGGCTTAAGTAGTTTGTCACCGAATGCACGGGAGACAGCAAGAACACCACCAACTCGCCATGTTCCTAACAATTTAGTAGCTTATTATACATGTTTATGCAAACTTGTTGAATCAATATGTCATCAACCTACACTAAATGAGATGCATGGCCAATAAAATAGAATATAGCCCAAAAAGGTCCAATGAATTTTTCACCCACAGCAACTAGTGGGTTTACGTATATAAAGAAATCCAACATTAGAGCTTCAGAATCAAACTTGTGGAAAATCGAATGAATTATTTCTTAAATCAGAGAACTAGCTCGTTCACAGTTCATTTGTTACATGCAAATCATGTATGCAGATAACTAACACTGAGCCAGACTTCCCAAGGTTGATGAAAAACAAGTTACAGTCAAACCACCTTTTCACGTAACACTAACTTTCTATCTCCCTCTCAAGCAATGAATGTATACATTTGAATTTCAACACTTAATTCAGAGAATCCAGTATCATTAGCAAATGCCTTATGTCTAGTGGAAAATCAGCCAGTAGAATTTGTGACAAGTGACAACTCTGATTTTTATTTTTTTTGAGGTTAAGAAAAAATACAAAACCATTAATTCAATTACCCTAGTTAACCCTGAAGAACAGAAACATATATCTAATTACATATGGTTAGGAATATCGATTCCATCCCTCATGGACACAATATATGCCAAATTGGAACAAATCAACGGACATGTAAAGCTCAAGGATATTTAAATTCACCTGCCCATATAATGAAACCACCAGCCTCTTCAATTCGTTGGCGCTCATCGGATCTATCAGGTTTGTGATCAACAGACAGTGGGAAAGCTACAAATAAAAAATAAAAAATATCATAATCAATAAAATCAGGAAGGGTGTCCCCCTAATGCAACACTTGAGTAGGAAAGCAAACTTGAGGATCTCCATCAAATGGTCTACATTTGAAGTTTGCCAGTTGAGATGGAAGACTACCTATATTCTGTAACTCTTCCAATATTCGTATGGAAAAAACAAAAAACATTGCAAATTACATTGTAATTATAGACTCAACAAATAAGTTGAATGTGAACCTTCATTTTCCCCTATAAATGTCCCATAAAAGCTTCAGGCATATTATTGTCTGAAGTTCATTCGAATGAAATGTCATGTTAATCCAGTTTTGATCACATGAGATGTCATAATTCACAACCTTGACCAAGCAGTACAAAGAAAATAATAATAATACACGCAACCTGCACCAGCTCTGCTAGCAACTACTCTAGAATCACCAACATTTGCAACCAGAAGCCGGTCACCTAGAAGAACTGCAGTTGATGCAGTTGACCCGGCGTCCTTTTGTTGACCTTTTTCTTCATTGAGGTAGTCCACATCTGTCTGTCTAAACGCTTCAACTGCAATTAAATGCCAGTTCTTATAAATAATAGAAAAGAAAGGCAAAGTTCCAAATGCATTCTGATGCAAGCACTGAAGCATTATCTTACCAATAGCTGTCTTTGTGTCTTTAATAAAGTCTGGATGACTACTTACATTCCTGAAAAGATTGTTTTTAAGATATTCGGCAGTTCTGGCACCTCCATGACCTAACATAAAATAATATACTCATTAGAGACAGAAAAATACCGTATGTAATTAGTTCTCCTGCCAATGATTACACAAGAATTGGAAGAGAAGGCAAATAATGGGTGCCACTGTGGAAATGCAGTCCACAAAAGGTGTCCCAGAAAGAGCCTCAGTTACCATGAAGTATCATAGCGTTTACAGCTTATAGATCTCATGCACGTGTACAGAAAAAAGTAGAGTTACTAAAAAACATCATTTATAAAAAAGTTCCCTCAACTTATTAAATTAATGTATACTCCCTCCATTAGTTTTTAATTGTTCACTTGGACTATTTCATCCAAATCATGAAAGTCATTTATCAGTATAGTGTTTTAGTAAAATACCCTTTAGAAATATTTAGTAAGCTCGTTATCTAGTTCAGAAAAATAAGGTTTGAAGTTTTTCTAAAGTTGAATCAGCATTTTTTGAACAGGGATAATGTTACAATAAAATAGACAATTTTATCTTATTATTATTCTAAACGGACAATTGTTTGGTAAGAAAATTTTTTTTTGAAGTGAACAATTAAACAGGAATGGGGAGACCAATATAGAAAAGCGAACAAACACTTCAAGTACAAAACTGCATTCAGAAATGGGAAGAAAAATCACACCGTCAAAAACGCCGAAGAAGGCCACCATTTGACCATCAACTTCAGATATCCTTGTCTCATAGAAATCCTCCATGGAAGCCCTCTTTCCCTTCAAACTTGAATATCCATAAGTGAACTTTGCTGTTCGGCTTCCAGATAGAAAGCTTAAAAAAATAGAAGAAAAATAAGTCAAAATGAAAATTCTGAATTTTTGATAAACTCAAAATAAAGTAGTTCCAAATTTAACAACGATGTATAATGAAACTTTGGACTAATAGTATTTGGCATCGCCTTTTCTTATAGATGATACCATAATTTATTGATTCTCTTAAAGTGCAAGGACATAACAGTACATGAAGAAAGTAAAACTTGGTTTGAGAAGGGTCATTGAGATTCTGGTTTCGGAAAATTTGTTTTTGTCATGACTTGTAGCTTAATATCAGCAGCAGCACACTTTATTAAATTAACCTTAGAATTCATAGTGATGTAAAAATTTATTTAACAAAAAAATTAACTTAAAATTTGCAACCGAATTCCATAAAAGTCGTAGAATTCAATTATATCAAACACCATGTAGAAGTTATTCCTCACTGAAACCGTGATTGTCGTCTCTCTTTGGCACTCTCTCTAGATTTTTCTTCTTTTTTTTTCCTTTTCCAAAATGCTACTCGTGGCTTGCATCCTGCCTCACACGACCAAGTCCATCAAATTCAAGGAAAAATCCTCATGCTCAAGCAGGAGTCAGCGACATAAACAAGTCTAGTGACGATTATCACAAACTCGACACAGGATTCAGTAACTATTAACTAAACTCAATCAAAGAGAAAGATAACCATAAAAATTACAACATGCAATAAAAACAGATAAAGGAACCTGATGCCGCCACCGCTAAAGAGAGCATCAGGATCTCTATTAGACATCATAATGTCAGATGGAGGTGAAAATGATCGCGATGGTAATTCGGTTGATGATTCCGCCGGGGGTGATGACGGTGCTGCAGGTGGTTGAACAGTGACCTCAGCATCGGCATCCCCGACGGGGGAGGAGACGAGAGAAGCAGAGTCCGTCAGATTGATTGATTTTCCGATTTAATCGGCGATTAATTGTATAGGATAAAATGACTGAGTTGCGTTTGCTGCTGCCGCGTTTCTTTTTCCTCTCCTTTTCCCTTTTTTTTTTTCTTTAAATATTCGTCGTGCATTTGTTTCGTTGTGGTTAATGAATTATTTATTAAATGTTCTTTTAATTTTCGCTTTTCTTTTGAGAATAATGTTAAACTAGTCAATGTATTCATGGAAGAATTATTTTATTTATTGACAATATATATGTATTTATTATTATTATAATTAAATATATTTAATTATTTTTAGTTAAAATTAATATAATATATTATATAATAATTAAAATTTTATTAATATATTTATTAATTAATATTATTTTTTATATTTTAATTATCTTATATATCATATATTTTTCTTTATTTGTTAACTTATTTTATTAGAATCTACCAATAACATTATTTATGAATACTTTTTATTTATTTTTATTTTTATTATTTTGAAGATATTTCATTAAAAATTAAATAATATGTTAAAAAAATTAGTAGTTTTAATATTAATTTATATTTTAATTATAAGTATCAAAATTCTTAATATCCTTTAAATTATTTATATTTAATATGACATATTTAAAAATATTTAGTGCAACCCTTGAACTTATATATTCATTAAAACATATTACATATTTATTACATATTTGAACTCTTCATTTTTTTTATATTAAGTTGTATCTAACATGATATATTAAATAATAATTACATTATAGAATTTAATTAGTATTGAAATTTTGTATGTTAATTATTACATTATATAATTTAATTAGTATTGAAATTTTGTATGTTAATTATTTACTTCCACCTATTATGAGGTAGCAAAAACCAGAATGTCGTAGCAAAAACCAGAATGTCTTTCAAACAATCTGGCTACATCTTTATTTTCAAAGTTTATATATATTTTACTAACACTGCTCATGAAAAATATCGCATCTCTTATAATACATTTAAATTGAATTAGATTAATTATTTATGTTTAATATATTTTTTCATATATATTTTTATAAGTTTAATAAACTAAAAAATCTTTTAAATTTTTGATTATTGTAGAAATGACTATAATAATAAAATGGTCATCACTACGGTTAGACCCTAAGTTTCGATGTATGAGTCACGTGTGAGTCAATTTAAGTTATTTGTAATTTTTCATAATGTTTTATAGGTTGATACGAACGTACCAAATGTTGTAGTTGAGTAGCACGGCCATACGGTTGGCCGTACCTAGTTAGAACTGTTGTATTGAGTTTGGTACGGGCGTATCATTGGGTGGTACGACCGTACATGAACTCTCAGGAAAATGGTTTGTCAGGGAACCTATTTTGGTACGGGTGTACCATTGGGTGGTACGGCCGTACATGAACTCGTAGGAAAATGGTTTTGTCAGGAAACTTGGTTTGGTATGGGCGTACCAAGTGATGGTACGACCGTACCACATTTCCCTTTTTTTTTCTAACGGATATATTTGAATCTGTACGAGCGTACGAAAATAGTATGGTTGTACGTGACTTATAAAACAGACTTTTAAGTCTGTCAAATGGCTAATTTTTAAAAGAAAACTTTCACTGCTTTAATTTGCTAACATTCAAAACTTTGCAGAGCTATTTTCCTTGAGCAAGATTCATCTGTTTCAAGTAAGTTTTTATTTGTATTCCTTAAATACTTTCTTGTTTGTATTCCTATAACCTAGAGATTAGGTTTTATCATTTTAGGGATTAGTGTGTGATTAATCCTTGGGGATTAATTTGTATTTGAGTAGATTGTGAGATTGATATTGTAAAGGTTCGAGTGTAAGCCTTGAAAACACTGGAGTATTGGATTCATTTGGGAATCCTTGTTGATTGTAATTAATTGATTTTAGTGGAACCCTAAGTTGAGACTTAGGAGAAAGTGGATGTAGGCAAGAGTTTGGCCGAACCACTATAAATCGCACGTGTTGCCAATAGTAGAAGGAATTTCAACTACTTTCCAATAAATTTATATCAAACTTTTCTCCAATATCGCCGTAAAGCATGATTTTAAAAGAAATCTTATTATAGATTTATTAAAGATAATCAACTCTAATACAAATATAAAAATGATGCAAATATTATTAAGTTAAAAATATTAAATTGTAGATATCTAAATACTCAAGGGTCAGTATTTAAATATCTCTCTTTTTTCTATTTCAATAATTTCTAAATGTTCAATTTTTGAAATGCGTCCAATAAAATCTAAAAAATTAAAATACTAAAAATTATAATATTTTAAAAATAAATTATAGAAGTTAACTAAAAGAAATATATCAATATTTAAAAATGAGATAATTTAAAATTAAACAATATATGTACATGATAAGACTTGATTATCATTGATGAAATCTCAAGAAGCGCTAGCAACACGTGTGATTTATAGTGGTTCGGCTAACTCTTGCCTACGTCCACTTTCTCCTAAGTCTCAACTTAGGGTTCCACTAAAATTCAATCTATTACAACAAAGGATTCACAAATGAATCCAATCCCCAGTGTTTTCAAGGCTTACACTCTAACCTTTA
>CANYBF011996207.1:0-10577 GCA_948192965.1 Dalechampia spathulata
AATAATTACCAACCTATTTTATTAGAAAAAAATAAATAAAAAAAAAACATATATTTCTAACATAAAATTAATAATTCAATAATTGATTATTCTTAAAACACAACATACTAAATCATTGTCATATAATTTCTAAGCAAACTTCTCAATTCTTACCCGCCTCTATCGTCAATATTTAAATTTAACGTCCAAAAATAATTTTTATTCCAAAATTTTCAAACTTCACATATATCTAGATAAAGTTAACGTGAGCACAAAAGTCAAAACTGTTTATTAAAATTCAATGCATATAACTCCAAGACGAAGTTTGAGTACCGTTTTCCATCAAGTTAGGGGTTTGCGTCAGAAAATGAAATACCCCTTTTTCAAGCTTAAATTGCATTTCCAATTATCATACTCACTATTCCATACCATAAACACATTATTAACATAGAAATGTCATCATAACATTAATTTAGAAATGCACAGAAATTCACGTAATGCAGGATGTGACATATAACTTCTCAGAATGATCCACAGGTTTATGGTACATTTATACCAAAGACTGATACGACCGTGCACAACCTAAATAAGAGGAAAATATGTTAGAATGACATAAATTGATTTTATATATATAATATTTAATTCATCACAGATAATATTTCATTTTCAATAGAAAAGATAAAATCTTTTATGTAATATTTATTTTACAAATATAATGTATCTAGTTAACTAAAATATACATATTTATTTAATTAATTTATAGATATTTGATTATTATTTAATTTAAAATAAACTTCATATTTATTAATGATAATTTTAATAGGAAATAGGTTTATTTTATACTTATTATATTTATTATATTTAGTTAATTAAATTATAGATATTAAACTAATATTTAATTTAAAATATAATTTATGTTTGCTTATGATAATTTAGATATATAAAAGTGAATGTGAAATTATATTTTTATATTTTTCTAGTATTATTTATTTAGTCCATTGTTAATTTAATTTATTTAATATAAACATTTGATAATAATTACTAATAATTACTAATGATTTGATATGAATAATTACTAATGATTTGATATGAATAACTATTAATTATTAATAATGGTAAATATGATAAAATATTGAATATAAATATTGAATAGAATTTGTTAGTATAAATTTTATATTGGATCTAATTATTTATGTATAACTTATATCTATATGTATAATTTAAATATATATAAAATTGCTTATTATCTTTTAATATTTAACCAATAATCTTAGTTTACTTTAATATTATTATAATTTAATTTAATATTTGATTTTAAATAAAATTCATAAATAGATAAAATTAACATTTATGTTCAAATTATATATATATATATATATATATATATAATTTAGATAAAATTAGTATTTGTATTGAAATATATTTATATTCTATGTAAAATTAATATTTATATTGAAATAAATTTATTGTTTATAAATTTATGGATATTTAAATATAGATAAAATTGATATTTATATTAAAAAATATATTTTTTTGTTCTATTAATTATTTATATTATGTTTAAAGAGCAGGCTAATTCCATAATTTTGTTAATCCACTCGGTACACCGTTAATGCACCGTAATTTAAAGGTTTTCTTTTAACCTCTCTTAGCAAACCCTTCACCCCTTTTTCTTGGCATTGTAATTAACCCCGTTTTGCTTAGCTTCATATTCAAGTGAAAGATCATTCTTCTATACATAGAAGCAATCAATTCAAACACCCATTTCGATTTCTGATTCAAGTTTCCAGCTTTTATATCAGATCGTGAAGATATGGGTGTGGGCATATCAATCTTGTTAGGATTAAAAGCATCCATGCTGTTCCTAATCTTTAAATACCTTAGAACTCTTGGTTTCACCATGTTATCAGCACCATTCTTATATGCTTCTCTAGTTTCTGTACTTGTATCTTTAGCTTCTCACCCTTCCATCAATCTTCCAATGCTTTTAGGCAAAAATCCAGACGGGAGTTTCCCAATTTGGTCAATTGTTATGTTCAGTCCGTACTTGTTCTTTGTTAGAATATTTTCAAGATTGAGAAGATTGAGTAGCGGTGAAGAACCTTACAATGAGATCTGTGAGGGTATTTATGTTGGTGGGTGGCCTTATTCTAGTGAAACATTGCCACTCGGTGATCCTGCCATTATAGATTGTACTTGTGAATTTCCAAGAAAAGAAGAGTTTAAAGGGCGTTCTTATCTTTGTATTCCTACTTGGGATACAAGGGCTCCTCAGCCTGGAGATATTGAATCAGCTGTTAAGTGGGCTTGCAGGAAAAGAGCTCAGAATAAGCCTGTTTTCATCCACTGTGCTTATGGTATGGTACTCTGTTCTGCTGATGCTGCTCTCTTGCTTTCACAATTGATTACTGATGCCCCCGACTTTTGATGTGCGTATTACGTATTGTGCTCCTTGTGGAAATTCGTGTGATTGTGGTGTACTGTTAGTCACATTTGACTAGTCTTATTATAGAGTTCGCAAGTTGTTTGTTGAACTTCAACAGTGCTACTTGCAAGCTCAGTTATTGGTGTGTTGAATCGTTAAGCTGTTAGGTAGTTGGGCGTATGTGGGATGGAGATGCTTAACCAATTTCTTTTAGATTGGTTAAATTGATGTAGCCAAAGTCTAAGGCGAGAGTTTTGTGTAATCACTTCCCATGTGCTTGTACAAGACATTTATTTTGTTTGCCTTCGAATGACATAAAGTACAAGGAGCTGTTAGGCCTACCATCCCACATCGAGGCCTAATTACTAGCAACTTAGGTTGTATTTTAAGCTCTTGTCCAGAAATATATGATTCACTGGTTTGAATGAAGAGTCTACTATAGCAACAAAATTGATAGTTTACTTTTTCATTTGACCATCAATTTCTCTGCAATTCTGAGGCTTTGCTTGTTTTCTCTTTTAGCATTGAACAAACACTTGGCTAACTTTCCATACTTTCAAGTAACAAGTCATTTGAACTTGATACTCTTATTCCCTCTTTCTTACTGACATATGAAATTTGTCTATTGTTGGTCAGAATTCTTTAGCTTTTCAGTAATGTTGACTAAGATTCTGACCAAATTGCATTTAATTTTCATTTTGAACTTGAAGTTCTGCATGCTTCTGATATTACGCATTTTAAACCTTTGCAAAACGTTATCTTTCTTCTGCGTGGTCAGTTTCATGTTGTTAATTTCTCCTTAGATAAGTGGATTCAAATGCTTTTCTCCTCTTCTACATGAAACATTTTTCATGGTAGAAATTTCTTTTTTTGTGCTGTTTCTATTGATTATTGCCTTGCATCCCTTGAATGGTATTTCCCAGATGAATTTTTCCTTACAACATGATTTTAACACTTAAATGGTCATTCATTTGTAATGAAAAGTTATGATATGGTACTTGAAAATCCAAGCTCATGCATTTCCATGCATCCTTATAATCATTATACTATAGTGGCCGCTTTTCATCTGAGATGAATGATCATAGGTCTCATTTTAATTGAACAACTTGAATGTCGTAGCTTTCAAATTGTAATAGACTTTTCCTGGCTCTTCCTCTCTATGTTTGTGTGCATGTTAGTTTTCTTATACTAAAGTATCACAGTGCCAAATGGATGGCGTTAAAATTAAGATCATGGATGAAAAATGGATAATTACAATATGCTCCTTGAGCTTAAGTCATAATTGTACTTTGTTCTTGTGTTTTATAAAGTCATCTAAAAACTCCAACTTTGATTTCATCAGCAGTTTTTCTCTTTCCGTTAATTTTAGATGTTAGTCGACTTTGAGTTCATCTAAAAATATCCCAAGAAAAGCTTCGAATATCCTAAAACTTACTTTTCCTTGTTAGCATGGAGAAAGTACACCCTCTATAAAAGTGTAGTGTTCCTCTTTTGTAATGTTATTAGCCATCTCTTGGTAGTGTTGCATACGGTGCCATTTATGTTTTAATGATTCCGTAGGTCATGGAAGAAGCGTTGCTGTGGCATGTGCCGTATTAGTGGGTCTAGGTGTGGTGGAAGATTGGAAAAATGCTGAGAAGCTCATCAAAGAAAAGCGACCTTACATTCGGATGAACGCTCTCCACCGACAAGCTTTGGAAGAATGGTCGAGGCACCGGTTATCTTCTTCTTCTATTAGGAAGAGGTAATGAACCTTTGACTCCGTACTTGCATAGAATTCCTTGGAACGATCACAATCTGATAGCCCAAATGGCAGAAGCGACTTATTTTTTCTGGTATTTGGTTTATATACTATACAGCGAGACACTCCTTGATGCCATTGCGCATTAATCTACGATTTCCATATAGTGGAACTAGAAATTGTTAAAAGAGAACCACGAAATACTGCATATAGCGCTTGGAGGTGCGAATATATAGACATTCTAGAAAAGCCAATATCAATTCCGTCAACTCAGATACTGATAAAGCGATAAATGAGGTGGGCAAGGTTGAGGCTTAACTCAAGTTGATTTGTGATTTGGCGAGAATTGATCAGGTTTTATGGTAAACAGCAATTACAGATCTTACAAACGAACACAAAAATACAGATTAATAACACAGCTTTAAGGACTAAAAAGACCTTTTCATGCTTATATCCCTTAAAAGCCTGTTTAGTCTTGTTCAAGCTTAATGTGTTCGCTAACGTTTATAAATAGATATACAAACACCAAGCAAGCCCATTCTCATCTTCATTTCAACAACATTCCTAATTTGCATGAATCGATGACAATGCCGAAAAAAAAAATCATTAAACTGTTCCAGGTATAAGCTACTAAAGTAATTTTTTTTTCTTTTCGAAATGCATGTGATTGTTATGTTCAACGTGTTTTACGTACATTGTCTCGCATTTGTCTCATTCCACTTCTGACTATTCTTCCTCTCGAGTGCCAGCAATTCCATCTCTCATGTAGAAAAACTCCTGTAAATCACTCATTTCAACTACACTTTAGAGCAATAAATAGTTAAATTTTATTCACAGCAAGTCCCAACATCAATCGACCTTCCAATCCCGTATGAATGAGAAACAAATATTATGGATGATCACTAGCTAACATATGAATGCATCCTTATGTTTGAGCTATCCAGACTACAGTACAAGGATTGTATGTTTGAACAACAGAAATCTGATAATCAAATAGATATTCCGCAATACTAAATCCAGACGATGAGGGAAAATAACAAATTGTCCTTTGTTTATGCAAATAAAAGGGTATGACTGTTATGGACATTAATTAACTGCAGTACAGTGTGACAGACAAGTTATTGTATCATAATACACATCCAAACTATGTGTTTCATTCTTTAAAGAAGAAACCTGTGAAAATCGTGATGGACTCCATGAGCTGTGATTGCCCAGCATACCGCTTCATATTTTTTAGCACTTGTTTATAGTAAGAATATAGGGTTACCTATAAGAGCGAAGCCACCAGGTCTATTACATTCCTCTAGTACCACCACGTTTAGCAGCCTCTGAACTGCTTGTCGTTATGGACTCTCCACAACCACATTGACCTTTTGAGTTGGGATTGATGAACATGAATTCAGACCTGTGAAAATTCCAATAAAAACCATGACAAAACATCAGAGACTAGATCAAACAAGACTGCTGAAATCATTATCCATTGATATGCAAACATTAAGCGTTCATGATAATTCAGGACTTGCAAAAACATTTCAACCTAGGCACTTGTTTCTTTATAAGGTAGAATGCATATTTAGGACGTTGTACATTCATTGTATTTTTAGTTAGCCATTCAACTTTTATTTTTATCATCAAGGACTTCTTTAACGCAAAAGTTATAATAGATAGAGTAGCTTACTCTTCATGTAATTGTCATATAGATCAGTCATGAGAAATTAAAATGAATTACTGAAGAAATATTAAATATACAATAAATGAAATTCTAACATATAACTGATTTTAAATTTAATTAAATATACTAGTATGAAGAATAGATAACATCGGATCAATTGTAAATTTTATAATACTAAAAAGTCTACTTTTCCTATTTATAAGCAAGTTGTTGTGACTTTGTAAATATGAAAAATTGATCAAATAGGAATGGGTAAGCCTGAACGTAAAGTTACTAGTGTAGCCGCATGACCTCTCAAACCACAAAAGAAGACATGCCTTCAACCCAAAACATCATGATCAACAAAAACTCAAGAAACATCTTCTCGAGAAAACATTCACTCCCTTGTCTTCAACTAACTCATCGAACTTTCCTTTCTCATCTGCATACAAATTTTTTTTGAAAAACAGAAAAACAAGTATCAAGAACCAGCTATCATCTCAATAATATGATTAACATAATCAACTTCTAATATAACAAGTATGTAATTCTTGATTTTGCGTCAAGAAGAGTTTGAGAGACTAAAACATTTAAGAATAATGGGGGTTAACCTGCATATTATGTGCTTTTGAATGCTCGCTTGCCTAGGGCAATGAACTTGACTAAAATGGTAAAATTGAATTTAAAACTCTAAAGGAATATATCTTCACCACTCAAACCCATCTCTAAAGGATTTGACTTAGCACTCATGATATAGGTTGGTTGAAACGAATTCGGAACCATCTGTTGATGACTCCATCTCTGAAGGGTTTGACGTAGCACTCATTCCTCGAGGTAACCCCTTGAGAAGATTGCACTTTCATTTTAAGCGGGCTCTTGATCTGTATATAACAAGCCTTACTCTGGGTTGTAGTGAAAGCCTTGCCAATAGTGGTGAGTCCACTAGGGACCTACGATAAAAGAGTTGAGGTATTGAAATCTTAGAGTTTCATATCGATTTGCCCATTCTAGTCGGGTGAGTTGTATTGTATATCATGTATGCAGTTTGCATTTGTACACCACCGTTTGTCCCATGTCAAATCAGTGATTGTAGGTGATTAAGTACCTTGGACTCCATTCGACTCTTCAAGAAAACAAGTCTGCCTTCACTACTCGTTGCCTTATACTATTGACCATCGATGATTCCTTGAATGGATAGATGCTAGGTACAGTCCTATATCAATGATTCCATTTAGTTCGATAGGTTGTGGACAACGTGACGGGGGACCTTAGCCTGTTTTTATCAAACTAAAGCTTATATAGCTAACCATAGCAACATTCTAAAACTAGGACCCTTTATTCACATACTATGTAGATCTATACCTTATCATATTAGTGGATTTGCCTAAACCCAGCCTATTTTTCCACCTGGTATTACTCTACAAAGAGTCAAAATCCTCTAATGATTCTGTGTTAGTTGCATAACCTCACTCCTATTCCATTAGCATTCTCTTATCATATTTATATGATCATGTCATCTTGGTCTACTAAGAGTTAGAACCCTTTCATGATTTTGTATTGGTTGCATAAGCTCTTACTTATTCAGTTGGCATTCTCTTATCATAGTAATATGATCATGCCAAAATGCTATTGGATTTTCTCCGTAATCCCTTATATGATCGGGCAATGATCATCTTTTTGCTTGCCTGACATACTGAGAGTATTGTGCCTTGAGTTCCTAATGTAACTCTGGGCTAGTATCCCACCTAGGAGATTTTAGACCAACCAATCTTCATAGAGGTATAAGGGTGGTAAGGAGTGCTACTATGTGCTATATGTTCACTAATCCTCTTCATGTTTTATGTCCAACATGCATACATGCATGATTTTCACTAATTGGTTCTCTTTTATATCCATAATGATGAATGTTTCCTAGCATAAGTCATGCATACATCCTATGTGTTGCATCATGTGCATCACATGCAATCGCATATGCATACACATGCATTCATACTAACTTTCTCTATCATGTGCAAACCATATCAGACTCTCAGCCTACTAAGAATATTGCATCTCCATCAGACACTTTCTTTTATGTACTTGATGATGCCTCACTTGCTACTATTCAATAATTTATTATTCAGTCTATGGCCAAGCTCTTGTTCAATGACTTTAAGACTCTCATGTAACAGTAAATCCAGGATAAGAGGTTTCATCACCCTACCAACTCCTGTGAAGGATAAGAGGAAAGTGATCAATCAATATGATATCGAGATGGATGACAAGGTCTTGCTCCTTATGCATGATGTCCATAAGTCTAAGACTTTTACCCTAGAACAAAAGATAAAACAACTGCAATCTATCATGAAGATTAAGAGGATATGGTATGATCTAGATTTTGATGAGTTTTCAGTCTGAGTTATTAAGGGGCTGCCTATTAAGTTCAAGCTCTTGGATATTCCCAAGTATAATAGGGTTGGGGACCCAAAGAATCATCTCAAGACATACACAATGATGATGAGCACTACAGACTTATCGAATGAACATATAGTCTAAATTTTTTTTATCTCATTGGAGGGACCAACACTAGCTTGGTATCACAATCTTAACAAGGCAACCATGGCTAAGTGGAAGCCTCTCTGCATTGCATTCTACAAGCAGTATGGGTTTAAGTTCCACTTTGATGTCACTCTACTGGATCTAGAGATGGTTAAGCAGAAGGCTAACAAGTCTTTCATAGACTACTTTAGCCGATGGATGGATAAAGTTATGTTGGTTAGATATAAGCCATCTAAATTGGACAGGATCAACAAGCTTATTATAGGGTCATAGCCATTGTAATAGGATAAGTTGAAGTATCATACTTTCCACACCTTTGAAGACATTTACTCTATTGGTCAACAAATTGAGCTAATTGAGAGGCTAAAAAAGAAGGAGTCTTCCTTCATCAAACCTAAAACCACCACATACACCTAAACATAGCATAAATCCTATTGCATTAATGCCTTACAAATACTAAGCCCTATACTCTAAAATGCTACCTAGTCTTAGAGGTACTCGAATCTTGGAATGCCACTTTTCAAGGTTTTGGGGTATCTCTTAAAAGCCAAACTCATTAAAATGCTCCAACCAAACTTCTAAACACCACCCCCAACCTTAGTAGACACCAAAACCTACTGCTATCACCACTAATATCATGACTATAACATTGATGACTGTCACTCTCTCAGGAGGGTCATTTAGCACCTCATTGATTTGGGTGAGCTAGAAATTCTTAAGAAATCCAAACCCTCTACTAAAAAAAACCCATTGCCTAATTACTATAATGCCAACAGCACATACATGATCCAATCAAGGATTCTAGAATCCAGGGTTTTCAATTTCTTCTCTCCCATTGGTAGTGAGAAGATTGCTTATTTACTTACTACTAGTTTTCACCTTAGTGGTGGGTTTGATATTGGCATCATTGTTATATGGTATGATAGTTCAGAGGATGATTCTGAAACTACTTAGGATTCCTCTAAGTCTAAATCAACAGAGGTTCAGAAATCCAAGAAGGGTGAGTCAGCTATGACTCCCAAGGTAACCAAGCTAGCACCTAAGGCTCCTAACCAGCAAAAGGGATTGAGTGCCAACAAGATGTCCTCTCGGATCCTTAATATGACTCAAAGTGGTAAGGTGTTCACTCCTCCTAACCTCAAGAAGAAGTCAAATGCTCTAAGGAAGCCAACCGAGGCTAGACCCGTTATGGATGAAGCTAGTCCGAGTAGTGCTCCAGCTTTGCAACTTGCTAATAAGGGTAAAGAGGTTGCTCAACTTAATAATGTAGTCATCAAACAGTTGAAGAAGACACATGCTAACATTAGTATCTAGGACTTGGTGCTATCTTCCCAACCAAGGGTATTTGATATAATAAGGCATTCTTCATTAGGACATACATTATGAACTTCTCCACTCCTTACATCATGGTGAATGATGGTTCTAACATCAATGTCCGTCCTCTTAAGCTGTTACCCAAACTCAGGATTCGACTTTTAAACTTGAATGTATTTAAGACTATCATTAAGGTATATAATGAGTTTAAGTAGAAGGTTATTAGCATCATGATTGCCATTGTGCTGTTAGACCAATCGAGTCAGTGGTAGACCAAGAAGGCACAATAATTCTCCATGAAAGACCTTGGAGAAGCTGCTTATATTTTAGGTATAAAGAGCTATAGAGATAGATCAAGAAGGCTTATTGGTCTTTTACACCCTACATACATAGACAAGGTGCTAAAAAGGTTTAGCATGGATCTTTCAAAGAAGGGTAATATACCTATGGTACATGAGAAACATCCTTCTAAAGCATGGTGTCCTAAGACACAAGATGTGAAAGATCGCATGACTAGGATTCCACATGTATTAGTAATTAGATTCATCATGTATGCTATGTGTCGCACCCTGTTTTTGGACCCAGGATGACCTCGGGTTGACTGCCGGACTTGTGCGATCGAACATGTCTTACCACCGCATATGTGCAATCATACGCGATCGCGTATGTTTGTGACACGCTGCATATGCTGACATACATGATCGCATATGTCCATATTAAATGCCCTAGGGCACCATTCTGCCTAGGGATCCGCGTTTTTGCAAATTTTAGGGTTTAGCACTCAACCTAAGGGGTTTTTGGCGGCTGGCAGAGAAAAAATGGAATTAGTTTGCTTTCATTAGGCTAATTTCAATCAATCTAAACAATAGGATTAAAAATAAACTCACTAAATCACTTAGATTAGGTGGTTTTATTCCCTAACGTTTGGA
>CANYBF011996422.1:0-29338 GCA_948192965.1 Dalechampia spathulata
GTATCATCTATTTAGTGACAAATAATATGCTTTATAGCAACTTTAACATTTTTTTAATTATTATTATTTGCTACATGATTTCTTTAGTAGTAGTTATTTCCAATTTTTAGTTATAAATGAATCAAAGAAGCTAATAATGCAATTAAAAAAATTATTTTTGCTATAAAACTTAATTTTTATAACTGAATGAATTAATTAGCTACCATATTACCCATCACTTAAATTTTTATAGCTAGAACATTATAATTGCTATGAAATTTGACTATTAAAACAAAAAACATGTATTTGCTACATTAATAAAATAGTTGAAACTAAATCTTTTAACTAAAAAAAAATTAGCTACGATTTGTTATTTTATATAGCTATTTATATTTAAAGCCTGATATTTTTAATATTAAATGAACCCAAATTTGATATATATATATATATATGGAAAATCATACCCAGAAATCAGACAAAAAAATTCTATTTTGAACGTTATCCCATATGTCTAGATTTTAATTCAAAGACAATTTAAAAGCAAGACAATCCAAAATTAAAAAAAAGAAAAATCGGCATTGTCCATTAGTTAAGTTTGGAAGCATATAATTATATATAAATCGAAAATTCTTAAGTATAGGTTGTGTCAATTCTACAACTCTAATTCAAAACTTTTGGTTAATTAATAGAACCTCTTTCCTATTTCTAGTTTTAAACACGTTTTATTAGTCCAAACAACAGAATATTATATACAAATTTAAATATGTATTTTAGAAAATGTGGGGTTTTTTTAAAAATACAAATAAAATAAGATATTAATTTAAGTTAGAATGAATTGGTGATTATATGAATTTGAATTTGAATCAAGATAAAACTCGGAATGGTTACATGGCTATTAAAACGCATGTTCAAGGAATCTATTTCTTGTATACAAACAAGCGCATCCAGATGCATAAGTAATGCCATCATAATTACGTCTACCGAAACCTTTAATTAATAATGATAACTCCATTTCTGTTGCCATTGTGCATAGATTTTTAATTGATTGATTATTTACACACTTTGTCGTATTAGGATTCTTGCACGTACGCGATACATGCAAGTATTACTTATTTGATGTATTTCAATTATAATTTAATTTAAAATAATAAATTTTATAATTTATAGTTATTAATAATATAATTAACAATAGTAATTGCTATCAGTATTATTATTATTTTATTTCGTTATACTTTATATTCATAACATTATATGAATATTTACTTATTAACTTGTAATACACTTTAATATATCTACCTGTAATTGATTATTCTAACAATTCTAATTGACTGTCCAAACTTGAACTTCAATCTGTCCTGTTTCCTTTTGCTTTTTTGTGAATTGGATAGAATATACTCATCATTATATATTGGTTTCTTCAAGTCAAAGTCTAGCTCCATAAAACCCTAGATTGGTAAACAACGCCTCAACACTTCCTTTCTTGCACACAAAATATTCTCATGGAAACATTCTTAGCAAATCCCAAGGAAGGAAATATGATTCCTATCCTACAAAAATCAAGGTTTACTACCAGGCAAATGGCTTGTAACAAGAAGAAAAGCAAGACTGTCAGATGTAGTAGACCCATGCAAGAGAAGAAGACCAACTTCTATGAAGTTCTTTCTCTTCAATCCAAGAATGTAGGGTTCGATGAGATCAAGAAGGCCTATAGAAATATGGCTTTACAGTACCATTCTGACGTTTGTCCTCCATCGGTTAAAGACGAGTCGACCAGGAGATTTGTTCAGGTTAGAGAGGCTTATGAGACTCTGTCCGATCCAATTTTGCGTAGAATTTATGACTGTGCATTGAATTTGGTGGGTTCGATAGGTTATGGTTCTAAAGTAAAAATGAAGGAAAGGGAAATCAGTTTTCCAAAGGATGTTTGGGAAAAGCAACTTTGTGGACTGAAGCAACGATCTCATGCCCGCTTAGAGAGGAAAAATTATAAATGCATGTCCAATTTTAATTGATTATTACCATTGATGGTTATTGTTCTTTTACATAGGAAGCAGTCTATACGTTGCCGTTTTTCTTTTACATGCTTTCAACTTAAATTCTTTGATTAATTGACCAACATGAAGAAAAATAAATTTGAGATTTCCATTTAATTAGTTTGAAATTTGGTGATAGATATCAATTTGAATTTTGTAGTAACTATAATGATTAAAAAAGAAAAAGAAAGAAAAAGCGTCCATCATTCCTGCCATTTGAGGTGTAATGGAGGTTAAATTCAAGTGGACATTCCATCCAGCAATGGAGATTAGATTCTGATATGAGTATTTATTCCCAGTGGATTGGGAGATGAAACAAATCCGTATCTGGCTCACAATCATATATACTAAAGCAACTCTATAACACACAGCAAGTGGCAACAAGTCAAAATGCAGCCAATTCTCAGATGGCAGCCAGCTCAATATCATGCATTGCTTTCTAATTTTATCCATCCCAATTGAAGTTACAACTTGAAGCTTTTTCATTTTAGACCTTTCTAAAACTAATCAAGAATTCCATGTGCCCAAGTTATTGTCTAGTTGGCTTAGCTTTGAAGGATGTAATATACTTCTTCCTTATCATTATATTATTTTTTTATTTCTCTTACCACTTTTCTTGTAATATCTCTTAATTAAATGTTATAACAAAAGCTAATTTAGTCAATTATAATTTATTTTATTAATATTTATACCATTTTATTATGAGCTAATTTTAAATAATTTGATTTAAAATCTTGATATGATCATTGATAACTCGAATTTATTGTTTGAAAGCTATAGAATAATAGTGTCAACTGAAATAAGGATAAATATAGAGCTAAAGTTAAAAAAAATCAATTGTGCTACTAGAAATTAATTGTCACCTAATTGAAAATAGACATTTGAATATCTAAAAATTAAGTTACATGATTATTAAGTGTTTTCTATTGAAGTTAAAATTGATAGTGGGTTAAGTACATGAGGTGATAATTTTCTAAAAATAAATACATGCAAATCAATTAATCTTTGTTAATAACATCTATAAATAGGAGAACAACTACTATGAAGAGGACTATAAATCAAAGTTCAATTCAAAAGCTTCGATTAATTGACAATATATATCAATTACTACAATTCACTTTCTTTTAGTTTATTAATTTCTTTTATGTAGTTCCATCAATTTTTCTTTAAATTCATTTCATTTGGCATTATAATTATCTTCTAGCAATATAACCAACTGATTGTCTTCATTTATTTTTCAAGTTTCAAATCTAGTAGATACAATAGTAAGTAAAGTTAGGAACTCATAATACTTTTTTACAATTCTTTTATTACTCACATGATCATTCTTTTCAAAGTTAGAAGCATTGTTAATTCTCTTACGCTTAGAATACCTTTATTCCTAGCATACTTAATTTTCAACCAGCAAAAGGCTAAAATTTCTTTTACATTAGAGACAGTTTTGGTACTAGTCAAAAATAAGAAATTTTAATGAAAACGATATTGCTGCCTTTTAGGAGTCTAATGTACTACCTATATTAGTAAGGGAGGAGTTTTAGCTCTCAAGTTTGTGGAACAATTTCAAGGAGATGATGATTAATTTTTAACTGCTCTAATCTGATCGCAAACGTATGGGCTATTGTAGTATGGTATCGATCTCATAAGGATTTTTATTTATCCACCATAAATCAATTATTAATTTTTTTAAGCAATAATAAATTTTCTTCAATTTTAACTTAAAACAAAATCAAGCAAAGCTATAATCTGAAATGAATTAAAAAGCAATGATAATTAAACATAAGAATTGAAACTCAAACTACCCATTAGAGTAATTTTCATATGCTTTATTTTGTTACCCATAGACGTTCAAAAGCATTAACCACCTCTCTTAAAGCAAAGCTAAGTAAATTTTTTCGAAATGTTGAAATAAATCTCCCAATCAATTACCCAAATCAAAGAAATTATTTAGCAAGCAATCTTAAAGGAGTTAAATAAGCATGTAAATCTCTTATACATATAAATAAAATTTGAATGCTTAAAGAAAATCATGCATCAACTCTCATTGTAAGCATAATAAAAAAAGATTCCAATTTCTCAACAAAAATATCAATAAATTAACATTCATAGCAAACATAATCTAAGCATACTAAATCATCCCAAATGAGGTTTAAAGTAACAATTCTTAAATAGAAGAACTAGCCACACATGGCTAACAAGTTCCACAAAAGTTAAGAAGAAAATGAAAAGCATAAATTTCTCTTTATTTAGACTTTACTCTGAAGAATTTTGTAGTATGATGTGGATAATTCATTATTTGCTCCTTGGATGCCTTTTATCTTCATTGGGAAGTGATGGAGGTAAAGGCTTTTCATCTTCCTTGGTTACCCCTTTATCTACTTATAAATCACCTTTATTTTCTTATCTAAAATATCTAAAAACCCCTTATTTATTCCTTAACTTTTCTATTTAACATGTGCTCTAGCTTAGCAATTTTAAGGAGGTCACAATCACACCATCCTATCATGATCATAACAATAACTTTTCATGCTTGCTCTTAGTTCATTTTTGATTTGTCATGATTGCACCATAGTGTCACAATCATGACAATAACTTTTCAAGCTTTCTTGGTAATTTTTTACTTAGAACTCTTCTATATTTTTAACACTTAATGATCACATTAATCATACAATAAAAATATAACGGAATAACAAAAAAATAATAATAAATAACATTATAAAATACCTAAAATATCATGCAAACACACATATGTCAAGAGACTAAACTCTTCACAATGTTCAAATTGCTACTGCTCAAGAATCTATTATTTTTAAGATAGGAAATAATGTTGCTATTACATTTTCTTAAATAATGACTTTTCTATAAATAATGGATGATTGACTCTAAGATATGAACAATAAGTTTACTAATTTTTATAACCATATAACTACCTTAAAATTGAAAGATTATGATGTTTAATGATCTCAAAAGTTGAAAGAAAAATAGATTCAAAGACTTTATCTTGATGTCCTTGCTATAACATTAACGAAAGCTCTTAATCTTGACACTGTAATTGAACATAATTCTAAACAGGTGGAGGATATGTCTAAAACATCAAAATCAATGAAAGAAACACTAGGGGGATAGTCCTTAGGATTTCATAGGAGATCATCAACTTTCAATAGCCAAGTAAGTAAGCGGAAGAGAGATAGCAGCTATCACGTAGAAGAGATGAAAATGTTGGTATCCAAAGGAGTTTGTTTAAATATGGTTATTAGATTAGTAAATATATTATTCCACCGTAATTCTTTATTATCATAACTCATAATAACCATCTAAATCTACATGAGATAGAAGGGAGTCCAAATGGGGTAAACTCGAGGGGCATAATAGTTTTGTTACCACCAATGATATGCTCACCATGAATGCCAACTTCTTAATCACTAATTGATCTAAATGCTATGAAGAAGATGGTACAAGAGATATAGGAACCCAACCTTCATCAAATTAACCATCTAAGATTTTACAAATCATAGCCTGACATCATTAATAAGGAAAAACTTTACCCTACAGGTTTTTAAGTTCTTGAATTTTCTTTATTTTTCAAGAGATGGTGGTTAGTCAACATTGGAGCATATTGCTCGTTTCACCATGCAATGCAAGGAATTAGCTAATTATGATCATTTTATTTACTTTTTAGCTTTAGTTATTTTCTAACTTATTAATAGAAATGACTTTTTCATGGTATTCCATTTTGTCAAGAAATTCTATTTATTCTTAGTAATAAAGCTTTCTCAAGTTTCTTAATGACATAGGGGATGATTGACATGTTTATCACTTGCTTTAAGAAGATGAGAGATAAATGGAAAATATTTTTGTTGAAGATTAAATATGTAAAGAGGGTATTAAGGGCTCTTGACATTAAGTTACATAAGAAATTCGAAGGCATGAGGTTTCATGATTTTTATGAATTTACAATGAAGGTAATTGAATATGAAGAACTCCTTCAAAGACATAATCATAGATGAAAAGCAACCATGAGTTCTTATTTTTTAAGAGGCTAATTTTAGTCACGAGGTGGTTATAGTAAATATGTCTATTAATGGAACTATCATTAGAGAAGAGAGATGCAAGCCTCTAATTGTCAACCATAGTTTATGTTTAAATTGGTCAAATGTTGACCCTGAATTTTCACTCATGCTGCATTTTTAGATTTCCATCAATTCAGCTTGATAACAAACTCCAATCTTGATTCCATGTTGTATACATAGGTTTTGGTACCTCATAAGTGTCTTTAGCCCATGGCACATTTACTTTTAGCTTTTACAAGCTTATGAATGTTATGAAAGTTTGTGTAATATGAGCAACCCCTTTTTGGTACTTAAGTGAGATGCGCCACATGCTATTCTCACATTTTAGCACAAAAAGAACCTTCCTAGCATAAGGCACATACCACCTAATGCATAGTGAAGCCAATGCACATCATATGGATCTTTGATGTATGATAGATGCCATGTGACATATGGCATAAATCATGTAACATGTAGAACAGTTCACCTTTAGGAAGCTAGAATCCCATATTGCTTTGATATTTTTGACTTTCCTACCTCTTTTTCTATAAATGCCCTTTAAGTATTTCATAAGAAAGGATCCAAATTTGATTAAATTAGGCTAAAATCTACCAAAACCATTCCTTATTTAATTAATCACTTCATTAGGAAATTAATGACTAATTAATCTTACTCAAACCCTTAACTACACTTTGGAATCAAGATTAAGAAGCTCTTAGCTTTAGTGAGTGTTGGAAGGCTCCATTCCATCCTCTTCTTCCTTTTTTTTATGCATTTTCATGATTTTTCCATGATTTTCATTGATTAGCATCAATTAATGAATGTTATATTAGCATTTATGGCTTCACAATAGTATAAATGATTTGTAATATTCAAAAATTCAACCATTTATCTCATTCCTTTTATGTTTTTGCTTAAAATAATATTTTTTCTTCATATAAAAAATCAGACATATGATACACAACACCCTATATATGGTGCATATGTTGGATTTTTCATGACATATGGAGCATGTCATGTGCATATGTTTCAAAAATGTAAGTTTTGCTTTGAAAATTGCTTGCTTTTAGGTCAAATTGAAGGTATTATTAGCATTTATGACTTCATAGTAGTTTAAATGCTCTAAAATCATCAAACATTGATAGGATGTGCTTCTTTTGACATTAAAATCAATTTCTTAAATTAAAATGTCATTTTAATTTGATTTCAATGTAAGTTGATATGATTACAGTTGGAATTGAATTATTGATTAATCTCTAAATGATATTTGATGATTTTGGAGTCTATCAATCCATTTTTCATGATAAATTGATACCAATTTAATTGAGTTTAATGTAATTTGAGGTGATTATTCAAGGTAAATCGGGGATACAATTGAAATTCCTACCAATATTTATTATTTTTTAATAGATTTATTTATTTATATATATTTCATATGTTTTTTTATGTATATAATTTCTTATTTTTGTTTTTAGTTTATTTATTTATTTTCTTTCTTTTGTTATTGTTATTATCATTATCATTTATATCAATTTCTAGTTTGTTATTATTTATGTGAATTAGGTTGAATTGTGTGTGAGAGTATTATTTACACCATTTTATTTTAGGTTGATTTTAAATAATCTAGTCCAAAATAATCATTTCGACATGATCATTAATGATCCAAATTTAGTTTTTGAAAGTTATAGATTGATAGTGTCAACTAAAATAATAATAAGCATGGAGCTAAAGCTAAAGAATTAGTTGTGTCACTTGAAGTTAATTGTCATCTAATTAAGAGTGGACATGTGAATATGTAGAAATCAAGTTATATGATTGTCAAGTGTTTCTATTGAAATCAAAAGTGGAACTAGTAGGTAAGTACATGAAGGTGGTAATTTTGAAAAATAAGTATGTACAAATTGAGTAATCTAAGTTGGTAACATCTATAAATAAGGGAGTAAATATTGTGAAGAGGACTACCAATTAATGATTAGTTCAAAAGCTCTGATCAATCAATAATACATATCAATTACTATAATTCATTTTCTTTTAGTTTATCAATTTCTTTTATTTAGTTTTTTCAATTTCTTTTTAAATTCATTTCATTTGACATTGTAATTATATTCTAATAATACAAATAACTTGTTTTCTTTATTTTCTTTTCAAGTTTCAAGTTTAATAGATCTAATAATAGCTAAAGCTAGAAACTCATATAGTATTTTTATAGTATTTTTATAATCTTTTTATTATTCATATAATCATTCTTTTTTAAAAGTCATAAATCCATTTAATTTTTTTATGGTTGAAATATCTTAATTCTTGATATACTCAATTTTCAAAGTAAAAAAGCTGAAATGTTTTTTATACATGAAATTAATTAAAAAAGCAAAAATTATTCTATCATTTTTTTTAATTTTATACAACAACTTCAATATATATATATTTTGAAACAACAAGTAATGAAGGTTTACCAACTGGATAATTATCAACTTCACATGTTATTAGACGGACAATAAACATGATTTCAAGATTACATGTTGGCACGTGATGTAACATTTTGGTGCAAGCAACAAAAGCATCTAAATAAGATACAGGATTATTAGGTTTTGGAAAAAGGAAGAACTTATTCTTCATGATAGATCTTTTTGAGAAAAAGAAATCCACAAAATTTATTTCGAGTATAAGTCATATTGGCCTATAAATAAAGCAAGGAAGAGTGCCCATAAGGTGAGTAGAGAGACGTAGAATTAAGTTAACAAAAGTATCAAAGGCATTTTCCACCCAACTCTCCCTCAGGGGCTTCAATCTCTACGGATCACCCATCTCATGGGACTCCAGAATGCCAGAGATGTTGACAGATCAGTGATAAATCTGAAGCCTGCGAGAGAGAGCTGGATGGCATCTCCCTTGGTTGAACCATGAAGCGGCAGAAAACGTGGTAAAACGTAATTAGGTTGCGTTTAGCCCAAGGTGGGAATTTGCTCATTTTACTTTACAAGCATATTAACATTTTAATTCTTTCCCCTTTCTTAAAAGAAGAAAAGAAAGAAAACAGCTACCAAATGTGGTTTATAATATAATTGTTTCCCCCTTAACAATTAATGAGTTTTTATTTATTTATTTTAGTTTTTAGGTCAAATGACTCTGAATGTCATTTTTTGTCAGAATTTCTGAAATCATCGATTATTAAATCTAAAATAAAATATTAGAAGCAATAAGTCCAAATTAATTTACGCAGACACATAAACCAAAATCCTAAAATTTGAAAGCCTATACACACACGCACAATTCTTTTAACAATTATTAAAGGTTTGATTATAGTTATCTACACACAGAACTATCAAATATATAACAAGAAAGTACTTAAAATGAATTGTATTGATTTCTATAAGAGAAAATATATCTATTGGCTAAGTAATTAATCACAAAGTCGAAGACCAATTATGCCCTTCATTAATTAATTTCATTTCACAGAATTTTTTTATTTTATTTTAATTGTCAATTTAGAAAAAGAATAATATATTAACTAATATTTTTTTTCAATGTTAATCTTATATTTATTTTCTTCACGATAATTAATAACTAATTAATTGATAATTTATCTTTCACAAATTAATTCTCTAATAATTGAATTGTTATATTAATTTATTAAATTACTATCGATTAAAATCAAATATTAATTTATTAATTTTTGTTTATTATGATTATAGCGAATATAAGAATACCAATATTCTTTCGATTAATGTGGGCGAAGGAGTACACTTTATATTCAATAATTCATGAATTATCCACTAATCTCATCTAAATCGAAAATACTTTGATACTAAACTAGTTAGATTTTAAATTATATTCATAATAAAAGTGAATCTAAAGAAGATGATGAAATTTGGATTAATTATTTTAGATTAATTATCTAACCTGAAAATAAGTGAATTAACTGAATTTGGATTGTAATATTCAATTCTAAATTGCATACTATAAAAATAATAACATTTCCTATAGATATGAATTTTGCCAACAAAGTAAAATCAAATACCCTTTCTAAAGAAGGTAGAAATGTAACCATGAATTAAATTGTTCGCATGATTTTTGTGTTGCAAACGTACTAGAAAATTTAAGTATTCTCAAACTCTGTGTATTTTTTGACTTCTAATCAAAATAATTATGAATCTACGACTTGTTTGTATTACAGAATTTAGTTCAAGAAATTAACTAATGCTAAACACGAATGTATGATGAATAAATAAAGAGACGATTGAATTTAAAGAAAGGTTGTCTAAACACAAAGTAAAATAAACAAAGGCTAGGTAAAGTAAAGCTGGATAGAAATTTGTTTTAGAGTGATTTTTGTTGATAGTTGATTGTTGGTCGCTCTTCCTTTTCCATTTTGCTATTTATGCTCTCATATAACCGTCATCCCAAATATCGATAACTATCACATATACATCTCCTACATTTTCCTCATAATCAACATAATAATTGCCTCTATCATGTAATTCTAAGAAGTTAAGCCTGTGAAACCAATTAATGGCCTAATTTGTTAAATATTATTTAATTAATAAAAATATTAAATAAATTAATATAAAATTAATATATTTAATTTTAAATTAATTAAAAACAATTTAGCTTGATAAAAACCATTAATTTAGACCTATTAAATTAATTAATGACCTAAATATTAAAGTTTAGGACTATTAAATTAATTAATGGCACAAACATTAAATATTATTTAATTAATAAAATATTAAGTAAATTAATATATAATTAATTTATTTAATTATTATAATTAATTTAATTTATGGTAGAAACAATGCCCCATAAGATGATTTATAATTAATATAAACCAATCTTACAATAATTAGATTAACTAAACTAAGGCCCATATCCATTAGTTCCAAGACCCTTTAAAAACAAAATTCCCCAAACATAATTCAAATCCCTAATTTGTAACACCTACTTGGCAGAGGAAAGCTCTACTTCTGTAGCTAGCTTAGGTAAGCTTCTTTACCATTCTTTTTCATGTTGGTTCATCGAAATCCCTTCACTTTATTAATGGCTCTTCTTTCCCAATGCATGAATGTCTTCCGTAGCTCATATATTTTTACTTTTAACATGGCACCATGTATATATGTATATATAATATAATTATATACACATATAATTTATAAAAGTTATAAAAACATATATCTATTATAATACCATTTCCTCTATCTCTTCATTTTATACATGTCATTATGCATAATACAAATATAATCATCCTTTTAGATCAATTTTTTTATATCACTAGGCATGAATAAATTGATGAGCAAATAACCAATCTTAATAAAATGATCATAAATCATCAAACAGTTATCGCTTAATGATTTAAATAATTAAGTTTAAATGGCATATAAAAATTTCAATTTAAACTTAACCCTCTACTCTTCTCTTTATAGAAAGATGATAAGTTCATGAAGCTGAAAGTAAAGGATTCTAATTTCAATACTGTCTATTGAAATACACATTCTAATACTCCCAAGCAATACTGCTATTCCAACTTTATTCTTCCAAAACTCAAATACCGACAAAGCAACTCCCATATGATAATAAAAGGTTATCTAATCTTCTTTCTCAAACCTAGTAGCATAACTTTATGATGATGTTGTTGTGGTGGAATTGTTATGGTATTTATGACTGTGTACAATTTTGGGATTGCTATGTTACTGTTGGAACTCTGTCGTATTTTTGTTAACATAAACGCTTAAGGAAATGACCAAAAATGAGAACTTTACTAGGAGAAATGAATTTATTCTTAATGTCTAGGCATATGACACTATGATAAGGTAGGTTAAATCGTCAATCAGCATTTAGAATTATAACAACAACCTAGAAATGCCTTAAATCTAATGAGCCAAAAATACAAGTTTTGGCTACACTTCCTTCATTATCATTAAGAGATAAAGAAAAAGTTCTTAATCACTTACTTGTAAATGTATTATTATTGCAGGTATGTCCTCTTTCCCTGACTTTGAGCCTACTCCCACACTTACACTTGTTCTTACTAAAACTCAATCTCAACAACATGTAACTTTATTTCATTGCCTCTTCACCATGTTTCCTCACATTCTACTCACTAACTCATTCCTTTTTTACATATTGATTCTCACTCTGTATCTTAGGTGATACCTACTTATAACATAACTAGAGAACCAACATTCTCTTACCCAATGAAATATGGTGAGGAGCTTCTCTACAATAAAACAATCTCTCTAACTACTTTTGTTAAAGCATGGTCTCAAATTCCACATGGATGGGCCAAATAGGTGAATGACTTCACCCATACTTATTTGATCGATGGGAGAAAGCTAAAATCTAGCCTTTTATTCAACTATCCACAACACAGATTGTAACTCCTTTTAGCAACCTGTCATTTTTTATCAAATGATTGTAACTCCTTCATATTTCGAGCCATGCATATGCTTATTACCCTTATAGATGTACTTGCTATTACAAGCTTATCAATGGTGGTGTGAGCCCAGAGCGAGGCTTGCGATGCTCACGGACCGAGGATCGCACTTGGAGCAAAAGCACGGTCTTCCTAAGGGGTTCCCTTAGGGAATGATACGGACTCAAAAAAGTCACAAGGGAGTCACCACCGGATGGTTCTAGATTGGTCCAACCAACCCATAGCATGAGTGCTAGTTAAACCCTTCAGAGATTGGGTTCGGATGGTGGAGATCTATTTCTATGAGTTTCTAAAATCGATTTTACCATTATACTTAGGATTAATTATCCTAAGCAGGCAAGCATACGAGTGTAAATGTAATCACACAGCGCGACATGTGATTTGGCATTGTAAGGTTGCACATAGAATGGCATATAATGTTATATAATATCTGGATGGCATGGTATATGCATGACATGCAAAATAACGATAAAATAACATGGCATATGCATGACATGTGAGCATGTATGACATATCATATGCATGATATGGTAACTAAGTATGATATATAAGCACATAATCATGGCAAATAGCATATAGCATTATGCGTTAACGTTTTGAATTGTATTGGCGTTAGGCATATGCATGGTGTACGAAGTGAAATGAGTGGCATAGCATATGCGTGGCATGTGATATGATGTATGGCATGGTATATGCATGTCATGTGAGGGTGTATGACATATCATATGCATGATATGTGAATATGATGTATGACATGGCATATGCATGGCATGTGAAGTGATACATAGCATATCATGTGCATGATATGTGGGGTGATATATGGCATGGCATATACATGACATGGCATAGTGGATGACATACCGTATGTGTGGCATGTGAAATGATGTATGACATGGTATATGCATGTCATGTGAGGGTGTATGACATATCATATGCTTCATATGTGAATATGATGTATGACATAGCACATGCATGACATGGCATAGTGGATGACATACCATATGCATGGCATGCGAAGTGATGTATGGCATGACATATGGATGACATGGCATAGCGTATGGCATATCATATGTATGGCATATGATATGATGTATGACATGGCATATGCATGACATGGTATAGTGGATGCATATGTGAATGTGTATTCAACATGTTATATGGTATGACATACGGCGTGTCATGGTATATAGGATAGCGTGGTAAGTTACACGTATTGCATTACATATTGGCGTATTTGGATTGTATTGGCATATGAGATAATATATGTTATGGCATGGCATAAAAGTGTGTGATGTGTCATATGACATGGCATGTGACATGATGACATATATTTAGCAAATATAAATCCATCCACAAATAAAAATACTGAAAGGCCGGTGAAAGGGATCGAGGAGAATAGGGGAGACACGTGGGATTTAATGCTAAATCCTAAAATAGGGAATAATGCTATTCTAGTACAAAGGATCTTCGTCTGTACAAAAATCCATGACATTTAGTAATGTCTCAAGCTCCTCAGAAAATTTCCACCTCGGGTAGCACGAGTGAAAATGCAAATAAACAAGCAAGATCATTAATAGCAAACGAAATTTAGGACTTGATCGACTAATTCTATGCCATATTAAAGCACGAATCAAGAGCCAAAGTTTGATGGATGTAAGATGACATGACATAATAGCATATGACATGATGATATGGCATGTAACATGGTAACATGGCATAGTGGCGTATGACATGTGACATGGCATGATGACATGGTATAACTGGCATATGACATGGCATGTGGCATGATGACATGACATAATGGCGTATGACATGTGACGTGGCATATTAGCATATGATGTGGCATGATGTCATAATATTCATGAGTTATTATTCATAAGATACTATTCATCATGGCATGTGGCATGATGACATGGCATAGTGGCGTATGATATGTGACATGGCATATGAGCATATGACATGGCATGATGACATGGCATAAATGGCGTATGACATGTGACGTGACATATTAGCATATGACGTGGATGATAGCATGACATAAATAATATTCAAAAATTACTATTTATGAGTTACTATTTATGTATTACTATTCATCATGACATATGGCATGATGACATGGCATAGTGGCGTATGACATGTGATGTGGCATATTAGCATACGACTTGGCATGATGACATGATATAAATGACATATGACATGATATAGTAAAAAGCTAAACATGATAGTAAAGCTAAATAAAACAATAAGCTAAACATGATAGTAAAGCTAAACATAGCAGAGAAGCTTAAATAACTTAAAAAGCCAAAGGAATAAATGACTTACGAGGGCTAGAAGTCGCTGCCCCCAAATTCTCAAACGCTTAGGATTTTATTAAAAATTTAATTAGTCACTAAACTTAATTAAAATTTTACTTAATTTATTTTAATCCTATGTCTTAGAATTAAAATTTTTATCATATGTATGATATCTTGTGTATCACTTTTATGATATGTGTTTGTGTCTTGGAAGAGGAAGGCTTGGCCTTGTATTTATAGTAGCCTTAGGAGGGGTGGCACCCTTAGGCTTAGCAATGTGGGATAAGGTCCCAAAACTAGGTGAGCAGCCATTTTGCACGAGCCAAACGGAGGGCAAAACACGTGGCCAAATGGTAAAATGAATATACAAAATTCATGTCTACAACTTCTCTTGGGAATGGAAACTTGAACCAAGCCATTTTGATTCCAGAATAAGTCACAATACGTGCCTGAAGTAGGCACCTTAGCCAGCCTGTGCAGGCTGTGCTGGAAAATCTGTGTTAGTAACCATTTTCGATGGACCAAATGGGGGGCAAGCGGTGTGCTCAAATGGTAAATGAATATGCAACATTCATATCTACAACTTATTCTTAGGAATGAAAACTTGTATCAAGCCATTCCGATATGGGAACAAGTCACAATACGTGCCCAAAGTAGGCACCCTAGCCAGCCTGTGCAGGCTGTGCTGGAAAATCTATGTTGGCAGCCATTTTGGATGGACCAAATGATGGGCAAATGGTGTGCCCAAATGGCAAATGAATATGCCACATTCATGTCTGCAACTTATTCTTGGGAATGGAAACTTGTATCAAGCCATTCCGACATGGGAACAAGTCGCAATACGTGCCCGAAGTGGGCACCCTAGCCAGCCTGTGCAGGCTGTCCTGGAAAATCTATATTGGTAGCCATTTTGGACGAACCAAACGGTGGACAAATGGTGTACCCAAATGGAAAATGAATATGAAAAATTCATGTTTGCAACTTATTCTTGGAAATGGAAACTTGTATCAAGTCATTCTGATACGGGAACAAGTCGCAATACGTGCCCGAAGTGGGCACCCTAGCCAGCCTTATTTTGCTATATGCTACGTGCATAGTGCTATATACCCTATTCATGTATTTCACCTCATATGGGTGAAATGTAATGCATGTCACATGTCAACTGAGATGCAATCGACATTCTGAGTCACTTTGTACTTTTGAGTTTTGCCAAATTCGGCCCCGAATGATGAGTTCCACTAATGGGCCCATTTCGGGGCCACAATGCTATATGGTCCAAAATGTGGCATTTAGCATGCCAAGTGTTATGCCTCACACAGGCAATATGTAGAATGTGTTCTGTGCATACAGAACACTCAGAGTGGGTTGATAGAGGTGGTGAGCCCCACTATTGCCTTCGTTGGGCCCCACAACGCAGTGCGCCCGAAATGTGGCATTTAGCATGCCAAGTGTTATGCCTCACGTAGGCAATATGTAGAATGTGTTATGTTCATACAGAACACTCAGAGTGGGTTGATAGAGGTTGTGGGCCCCACCAGTGCCTTCGGTGGGCCCCACAGTGCAATGGGCCCGGAATGTGGCATTTGGCATACCAAGTGTTATGCCTCGTGCGAGCATTAGTGAAAATATGTTTTATGTGCACAGAATATGCAGAATGGGCTGATAGGGGTAGTGGGCCCACCAGTGCCCCTGGTGGGCCCCACAGTGCGATGTGCCCGAAATGTGGCATATGGCATGCCGTGTGCTCTGTGTTGCATAGGTAACATGTTAGGTACTCTGCATGCATAAAATACTCAAAATAAGCTAATGAGGGTGGGCCCCACCAACACATGGGCCCCATTGAGCCATTTTTCTTAGCAGATAATGTTACGTACTTTGCTTCATGTAAGCAAGATGAAATGTGTTCTGTATGCACAAAACGCTCAGAAAAGGCTGACAAGGGTAGCGGGCCCTGCCAGACGTCGGGATGGGCCCTACAAACTACGATGTACTCTGTGCCCCAGAATACTCATGGGGAAGCCACAAAGGCATATGTGCATAATCGGGGTCGATATTGGGGACTAATACCGAGCTGAATCAATAAAAACCAGAAATTGCATGAGATTGAAAAGTCAAGTTCAACAGTTTACCCCCTGATCATGACCATTTTGAGGCGACATAATTACAAGTCGTCAAAATGAGATCTGATCATAACATGACTTTTCACAAGAAGTAAGGAAGGTATGTGATCGATGCTCGTGTCGAGGCCTGATGCTCATGCTGAGGCTTGTGGGGATGCTCGCATTGAGGCTTGAATCCCAATCCTGCCAATGGGAGCCTGATGCTCGGGCTAGATGATCAAAGATGACCTATTGCTCATGCTAAGGCTTACAACCCAATTCTATCATTGGGAGCCCGGTGGTCGGGCTAAAATTATCAATGCTGATCCAAGGTCCTCGGTAGGACTGATGGCTATGCTATGAGGCTTGAAATTATCTAAAGTTAGTGTTCAAGTACCTACTACTAGGCTTTGGGAATCAAGGGCTTGATTCTATGATCACTGCTGGATCGAGTGGTCAACTGCGGGACCTGGATGACCGTCTGTAGGGTCAATGCTTGCACCATCATATAAATGTCAGATATCTCCAAAACGGCATTTGGGATCCTCTGCTAGGTCTCTGACATTTTCTGGTCGATGATTTTGACCAGTAAAAATCTCAGCTCTGTCATTGGGGGCCCGATATTCAGGCTATTCCAATCAGGGCTGATTGGTGGTCACTGCGATACTGATGGCTTCTTTGTGAGTAAATCATCTGAAGTTGGTGTTTAGATGCCTATGCGTTAGGGTTTTGAAGTCAAAGGCTTGACTCTGTGATCTCTGCTGGATTAGGTGGTTTAACTGCAGAACCAGAGGTGACCGTCTGCTAGGTCGGGGTGATCAACCATCAGATCATATTCTCGCACCATCAAATAAGTGTTATCCGTCTCCAAAATCTACCTTTAGGACCCTCTGTCGGAATGCAATACTGTCTGGTCAATGGCTTGACCAGAAGTCAAAGGTTTGACTATTTTTGATCATTTGCTGGATCAATTTCCTATCTTTTCCAGACATGGAAAAACAATTTATCAGTGAAATTGGTATTGATATGGTCTAGGAAAAAATACCTGAATTTTAGGGTATCAATCTGCTACATTCTGACTAATTTTCTGGATTTTTCAGACGCTGCGGGTCGTGAAAATTAGGCTCGATGGAGCAAACAACCTTTAAAAATTCTGAAATTTTTACAGAGGCCTAACTTTTTATGTGCATCTTAGTAGGACCTGGGCGCATATTAGCAGGCACTCCCACAGGGTGGCGTTCCCCTATATTCTGTGCATCTGCGGTGAGTACCTATTATAAATGCGAGTGCATAGAAATGCATGGATGCATGACTTATATGCCTACATGTTTGTATTTGCAGATAAGCAGACAGTTGGAGTGAGAGGAGCATGATCGCTATGCTCGAATGACAGAGGAGATGGGTCGGAAGATTGCACGACTGACGGTGCATCTGGAGCACGACAATATCAAGGTTCCGGACAGCCCCAGCCCTGATGAAGACCACTCTAGCAAAGATGATGCGTAGAGAAGACATGACATCAAATTACCATATGCATGATGTCAAAACTATGTAGTTTCTATATTAGAATAAGATGGCATGTTACAGTATGGCAATGTGTGCCTAGTACGCTAGGGTTGTTGCGTACCAACTATGAAAAACAAACAAAGGCTTGTACTGTGTATCTTTTGGATTTATTAATGGAATCCAAAGCTGCTTGCTGCTATAAATACACCATGTTTTATGTTTATTGCCAAAACATAACTCATTTTCTCTTCTTTGCAGAAGTTACAATGACTCAGCAATCACTGTCTGCTTTTAGCGCTCTCTCTCGTCGCTAGAGCAACGACGAGTGGAGTCGATTAGGCGAGATCAGACTTCAGTACTTGAGAACCTTTCAGTAAGTCATAATTAACAATGCTTTCCTACATGCTGTTGTTCAATTATGGGATCCAGAGGTTCATGTATTCCGGTTCGCCCATGTGGAACTGTGTCCGATGTATGAGGAGTTTGCTGTCATCCTTGAAGTTTCTTGTAACATGACGATGATGCTGACAGTGCTAGTGTTTATCAAAGATGTGTTCTCATATCTGATAAGGGTTTTTGATGTTAGCCCGATGGAGATGAGGCCACTCTTGACTATAGATGGCTCTGTAGATCTCGCCACTATTTTCAGGCTATACGGCCAGAAAGTAATAGAAGACCCCTCATGGTTAAGGGTAGCTGGATTTGGATTGTTGGTATAATTCCTATTCATCGATCCATCCGGTCATGGGGATTTATTGGTTGGGCCTATGGTAGACCAGATGGTGGAGGGTCAGATTCCTTTTCCCATGATTGTAGCAGAGACGATCCTTGGTCTGGACAGAGTAAGATGAGGGCAACCTGAGCACTTCAGTGGTAGCTTACTCCTATTGCAAGTAATAATTCTAAGCTGCCTTTGCAGGTTTTCAACTTAGAAAAGTATGTTTTTGCTCTAATTTTTACATGAGTCACCTTTTTTAAGGTTTTTGGCTCATTGGGCTACTAATTTTGCTTCAGACCCTAACTTTTGCCTGAACTGCCCCCTTGGGTTTTCAGCTCAGTGGGTTGCTCTTATTCTTGCCTGAGCAGCCTTTTGCAAGGTTTTCAACTCAGTGAGCTTTTATTTTTATTTTTTGTATAATAGATCAGGCTTGAAGAGAAGCTTGGGATCCTAGCACCGCCAGCAAGGGACCCACAAAGATACCTCCCTCATAACCACATACAAAGAGGTTATGCCTTCAGCAAGGCGAAGACGATGACATTTTAAGGCTGGACTGAGTGGATGGGAACCTGACCTGAGAGCGAGATCAGGTGGAGCTATCCTTAGTGGCACATACAACATGTGACTATGATGACCTATATTGATTGTATACTACTGCCAGGATTCAAGTATTGCATACACTATAGTCCTGCTAGGATCTATCACCAGTATGGCCATCAGCAGACTATACCTCGATTGACAGAGTTCGAAGGAGGAAGGCTAGTGCCTCACTTTATAGAACACGTGGAGAGGACTTGGCCTCATCGTTGGATAGCGCTGGTGGAGATTCCTGGAGCTGGATTTGCCACAGATGATGAGTACAAGCTGTAGGTGTTGCGCCACACCTGAGTCCTGTACCATGAGACATTATTAGGCAATAATGTATAATAAAGAAAGATAGCACTTTATGTTTGAGATTTATATAACTTATGGCTAAGTTTATGGATACGTGCTTCATTTGTATTAATGCGATTAAAATATTTACATGGAAAATGTTAAAATTAACATAGAAGTCCTGGATGTGCATTAGACTCAACCCTTGTTATTGACCAGTCTCGTACGAGATTTTCTGATCAACTATTTTAACGCTCTCCTTTTCCTTTTAAGAGCTCTAACTTTTACATGAGTTGTTTGAGCAGATTTTCAACTCATTGAGCGAATGTTTTTCATTTTGCCTTAACTTTTACGCGAACTGCCTATGTAGGTTTTCGGTTTACCAGGCTTCTCATTTTTATTTGGCTTTTCTTTTGCCCTTTACTCTAGACAAAATACTTCTTCAGCCGATCAAGGTTGACAGGTTCTGAGAATTCGTTACCCTCCAAGTCTGAAATGCAAACAACGCCTTTGGAGAGGATCTTTTTAACCAGGAATGGGCCTTCCTAGTTAAGCCTGAACTTTCCACAAAGGTCGTGGATGGCTAGTCTGACTTACTTCAGAACTTGATCACCTTCCTGTATGACAATAGGCTTGACCTTTCTATTAAATGCATTTTCCATGTGCTTTTTGTAAAGCTGTAGATGATAGAGAGCTCTCAGCTGCTTCTCATCATTAGCAACCAATTGCTCGTATCTGGCCCTTTTCCACTCAGCTTCTGGTAACTGAGATTCCAGAATGACACGAAGTGACTTTAGCTCCACTTCAATTGGTAATACGACTTTTATCCCGTAAACCAGGGAGTAAGGGGTAGCACCCGTAGGACTCCTCACAGTGGTTCTGTAACCCCATAAGGAAAATGGCAGCTGCTCATGCCAATCCCTATAAGTCCTCACTGTCTTGGCCAAGATCCACTTGATAGTCTTATTGGCTACTTCGACTGCCCCATTAGCTTGAGGGCAATATGGATAAAATCGATGGTGCTCAATCCCATACTTTTCCAGCAAGTCAGTAACTTGAGCCTGGAATTGCACTCCATTATCTGACACCAGGTGATGTGGCAACCCATCTCGGCATATGAGAATATTCTCTATAAACTTGGAAACCTTTTTGACCCCCAGTTTACTGTAAGATTCAGCTTCCACCCACTTAGAGAAGTAGTCTATGGCTACCAGTATGTACCGATGTCCATTGGATGCATTTGGATGAATCTCACCCATGATGTCAATTCCCCAGGCTGAGAATGGCCAAGGCATTGTCAAATTCTTCAATTCAACTCGTGGTAGGTGACTCAAATCCCTGTGAATCTAGCATTCATGGCATCTTCGTACAAATTGTATGTAGTCTGACTCCATAGTGAGCCAGAAATATCATTGGCGTAGGATTTTTCTGTAAAGGGCGAATCCATTCATGTGGGATTTGCATACACCAGCATGTACAGTCTGCATGACTGATTCAATCTCCTTCCTCGATATGCACCAAAATTGTAGGCCATCTACTGTTCTTTTATAGAGAACACCCTGATGTTAGGTAAAATTGGCTGCTAGTCTACGTAGAGCTAGCTTATCAGTTCTATTGGCTTCTTCTGGATAAGTACCAGTCTTTAGAAAGTTCATGATATCAGTGTACCATGGGGTCTCATCTGTTTGGTCTAGTACCATAACCTGTTCTCCCTCATAGCAAGGAATCCTTGACTGCTCGATGAACACAGGTTGAGCTTGACTCTACGGTCGCTCACAGACTGAAGCTAGTGTGGTTAAGGCATCGACCATCTGATTCTCTTCACGCGGCATGTGAATGAATTAGCAGGAGCTAAAATTGCAAACCATGAGCTTCATGTATTCAACATAAGGCTTGAGCCTCTCTTCTTTGACATCCCACTCGGTCGTGGATTAATTAATGACTAGCATGGAATCACCGAATATATATACATCTTGGGCCCCGATCATTAGTAGTGCTTCCAGACCAAAGAGACATGCTTCATACTCAGCCATATTATTAGTGACTAAAAAGCTCAGCTGCTTTGAAAGCACGATGAGTTCGCCTCCAGGAGTGATTAGCACAACTCCTATACCTGCACCTCCTCTATTGACTGCACCGTTAAAGTGAAACTGCCATTTTTGAACATCAACTGCCCCCAAGTGCTCATCTGGGAAGTCTAGTTCAAAGGTTTCAGAGCCATCCATCGGCCTGGATGCTAAGAATTCAATAATCGCTCTGCCTTTGATTACCTTGGTAGTGATCTACTGCACATGAAACTCTGATAACAGGATCAGCCACCTGGAGAGTTTCCCTACTAGCAAAGGAGCTGCATACAAGTACTTCATAGGGTCAACCTTAGAGATTGCCTGAATTTGATATGACTGAAAGTAATGCTTGAGTTTCTTGATAACCTAGACCATAGCCATGCATAGCTTCTCAACAGTGCTATATTTTCATTCTATCGACAGTAGCTTCTTACTCAAGTAGTACACAGCATAATCAACTTTGGTTTTGTTCTCCTGAGCCATCATAGCACCCACTGATTCCTCTTCTAAGGCTAGATAGAGCAATAGTGGTTTTCCCGGCCAAGGTGGTTGTAGGATCGACGGGTTGGAGAGGTAATGCTTCACCCTCTCAAATGTAAGTTGGCAGTTCTCATCCCAAACCATAGGCTGGTTCTTCCTTAAAAGCTTGAAGATGGGCTCACACATGGTAGTGAGCTTGGCGATGAATCTGCTGATGTACTAGAGCTTTCCCAGGAATCCCTTAACTTCGATCTCAGTTCTAGGGATAGGCATCTCAATGATTGACTTTGCTTTGTCAGGATCCACTTCGATACCCCTCTGATTAATAATATGACCCCACAGCTTGCCAGATGTCACCCCGAATGTGCACTTCTTCGGATTCAGCCTGAGTCCATATTTCTCAATGCATGTAAGAAATCTTCCAAGAGCAGCTGGATACTCTTCTTTGATGGGAGACTTTACCATCATATCATCCACATAGACTTCGACCTCCTTATGGATCAGATCATGCAACAATGTTGTTGTAGCTTGTTGATAGGTGGCACCTACATTCTTCAAACCAAAGGGCATGACCTTGTAGCAGTAGGTCCCCCATTCTATGATGAAAGTTGTCTTCACCTTATCTATAACCGTCATCAAGATTTGGTTGTACCTCCAGAATCCATCAATAAAGGAATACATAGTGCTAGCAGCTGCGTTATCGACCAGCATGTCGATATGAGGTAAAGGAAGGTCATCCTTTAAACATGCTTTGTTTAGATCCCTGTAGTCTACGTAGACTCTGACCCTGCCGTCTTTCTTAGGAACTGGAACCACATTGGCCAACCATTCTGGATAGTCAACCACCTCAAGGAATTTGGCATCCAACTACTTCTGGACATCTTCCTTAACTTTCTATGCCCACTCTGGTTGGAGGCACCGTAGCTTCTGCTTAACTGGCTTGAACCCCAGCTTGGTAGAAATTCTATATTCTGTAATGGATCTATCGACACGTAGTATGTCTTTATAGCCTAAAGCAAAGGCTTTTATATGCTTTTTCAATGCGCTGATTATTTTTGTTCTCTCTTCAGAGGTCAAGTATGATGCAATCTGAAGTAGACATGGCTTGTCATCTGTGTTAATGTTAACATTTTCAATGCATGATGCATTAATGTCAACAATGCTCATGTAATGCTCATGTTCATGCATAATGCCATTAAAATACACATTGTAAACATAAGCAAAGTTACTCTTTATTGCATTGTACTTATTCAGAATTACATCATCATTGAAAAGTACAGAAATTAGGACATTAGTGTCTTCATACAATAGCTCCTCAAAGGTGCTATCCACCAGCATGACTATGTCCTCATAGACCTTTGGCAGCAGTAGGTCTTCCACATCCAAGTTCTGCAGTTTGGCTCCCAGTGCAGTGACTGTAGTGATTTCTAGCTCCAGGCGACCAGTGGTGAGATCAGCAACATCACCAAAGATTTGGAAGGCTTCATTGGGGCTGATGATGAAGGAAGCAGTAGTCTTTCCAGCTTTTGTCAGGGCTGACAAGTTACAGACATCACCAAAGATGGTAAATTATTACTCGAAGAAATCATCCGAGTCAAGCAACTCAGGAGCATGATCATGCTAAGTCTCTCCTTGGATAAAGAGAACCATCTTGCACTCTTCTGGTTTGTTTGAAGTGTAGGGATCAAACCCAATGTAGTACCTCTCTTCCTACATGGATGTAAGAATGTCAAACTCTACCGGACCTTGCTGATACCGGCCTAAACCTATACTAGGCATATAGTTCATCATGCACATCATCCTTTCTACAACGGGACTTGGTTGGTATGAGTAAGACTTAGGTTCTCCGATGGTGGTGATCTGGAAACCAGTCATGCGAGGGACATCTTCCCTGATACAAGCTAAAGCAACCTCATAATCAACGACAATAGTAACCATACCTTCGTTGTGTGGGAACTTGATCTTCTGGTGCATGATGGATGGCACACCTCCTAGGGGATGGAACCACGGTTGGCCCAAGAGTAGTGCAAATGATACCAGAATGTTCAGGACTGTGAACTCTACCACTGACTTGATCGACCCGACAGTGACAATGGCAGTGAAGGTACCGGTAACCTCCCTTTTGGACTCATCATATGCCTTGATGATAGTCTTGCATGGCTTCAAGTCTGAAAGCTGGATCCCATGCTTGGGTAGCACCTTGAGCAGGAAAATGTTGATACCAAAACCATCATCCATCATGACATAGGGAGTAGAGAAGTTCATAATGTGCACCCTGATGAAGAGTGCTCTGTTGTGGCGGATTCCCTCGACCGGTAAATCCGTGTCAAAGAAAGTGATCATGCTAGATGGTAGCTCTTGGTTTACCAGCTGACTCTTCATACTGAAGGTAGAAGCAGCGGGAGAGATTCTCATTCTTGAGAGTGCTTTGACGATGACCTGTTGATGCTGTTGGGAGGACATCACTAAGTCCCAAATGCTAATATTAGCTTGGGTCTTCTTTAGCTACTTAACAACAACATTATCAGACTGAGCAACCTGATCAGCTGGCTATAGAGCTGGAACATTGCTTGGACCAGCCTTATCCCTGGTAAGCCTAGCCTCAGTCGACTTCCTAGGAGCTTCCAACTTCTTCCCGAGGTTAGGAGGAGTGAATACTTTACCATTACAGGTCATATTGCGAACCCGAGAGGATATTTTATTGGCACCTAATCCCTTTTGCTGCTTGGATGGTTTAGGCATTGGCTTAGCTGCTTTGGGAGTCTCGGCTGACTTACCCTTGTTAGAAGCCTGTGCTATTGATGATTCTGGCTTGGAGGAATCCCGAGTAGCTACTGACTGGTCATTTGAGCTGTGGTACTATATGTCAATGGCACCAATGTCAAATCTACCATTAGGGTGAAAGCTGATAGTGGGTAACTGAGCAATCCTCTCATTGTTGAGGGGAGAGAAGGAGCTAAGGATTAGGGATTCCAATAACCTTGATTGAATCATGTAGGTACGGTTGGCTTTGTGGTAGTTTGGCAGCGGGTTTGTTTTGGTTGATGGCTTGGATTTTTCAGGGTCCTCGATCTCACTAGAGTCGATGATGTTTTGAATGACTAGTCTGAGAGAGCAACAGCCATCAGTGTTGTGACCATGGTGCTGATGGTAGTAGCAGTAGGTTTTGGTGTCCATCGAGGCTGGGGGTGGTGTTTTGAAGTTTGGTTCAAGCGGTTTGATGAGTTTGGCTTTGAGGAGATGCCCAAATACCTTGGAAAGCGGTATTCTAAGATCCGAGAATCTCTTGGATGGGGTAGTATTTTGGAGTATGAGGTTTGGTGTTTGTACATCATTGATGTAGTGAGGCTTCGGTGTTTGTAGGGCATTAGCGTAGTGGGGTTTTGGTTGCGTCTAAGTGTATGTGGTGGTTTTAGGTTTGATAAAGGAAGGCTCATTCTTCTTCCCCTCAATCTGCTCAATGTGTTGTCCCACTGAGTAGATGTCCTCAAAAAGTGTGGAACGTCTGATACTTCAGCTTATCTTGGTAAAGTGGCAGCGGCCCCATGATAAGCTTATTGATCATGTCAGATTCAGATGGCTTCTATCTGACCAGTGCAGCTTTGTCCATCCAGCGACTGAAGTCATCCATAAATGACTCATTGGTTTTCTGCTTAACCATTTCCAAGTCCATCAAGGTTACATCAAATCGGGACTTGAACCCAAATTGTTTACAGAATGTAGTGTAGAGAGGCTTCCACTCGACCGTGGTTGCCTAGTTCAGACTATGATACCAAGCTAGTGCTGGTCCCTCCAATGAGATAAAGAAAAGTTAGACTATCTAATCATCTGACAGGTCTGTAGTGCTTATCAGCATGGTGTAGGTCTTCAAAAGGTTCTTTGGGTCCCCAACTCCATTGTATTTGGGAACATCAGGGAGCTTAAACTTGGCAGGCAGCCCCTTGATAGCCCGGATAGAGAACTCATTAAAGTCCAGGTCAGACCCCTTGCCCTTGATCTTCATGATGGTTTGCAGCTATTCTATCTTTTGTTCTAAGATAGTGGTCTCAGATTTCTGAACATTATGCATATAGAGCAAGACATCATCATTGATCTCCATGTCATACAGGTTGACACCTTTCCCCTTTTCCTTGATTGGAGCTGGTGGGGTGATGAATTCGGTAGGACTGAGAGCCTCTTGGATTTGTTGTTGTAGGAGAGTCTTGAAGTCATCATTTAGAAGCTTGGCTATAGACTGGTCGATGAGCTTCTGAACTGCAGCAAGAGTGGCCTCATCCAGTGTTGAGGCAGCAGGAGCAGATGATAATGTAACATTTCTTACATTCTGTGAGTCTGACATGATTCTATACATGACAGAAAGGATTAGCATGGATGCATGAGTATGCATATGATATTGCGTATGATGTATGTGATGCAACAGGTAGAGCGTATGCGTGCCCTATGCTAGGAAATAATGCGATGTCATGGCTGCAACAAAGCAAGTTAGCATTCGTATGCATGGGTACACATGATGCGTCATATAGGATGTATGCGTGTCCTATGCTAGGAAACATCTAGCATTATGGCTACAAAAGCGAAATTTGTTAGGAAATTACATGAGCATGGATGTATGCGTGTTTGGCAGAAAACATGAAAACGGTTAGTGAACACATAGCATGCAGTAGTGCTCCCTTCCAACCTTATACCACCATGAGATTTGCTCAATCCAAGTTCTCCTTTCCTAGGTAGGGATACTAACCCGGAGTTACACTGGGAACTCAAGGCATGATTCTCTTGATAAGGCAAGTAAAAGGGTTGATCGTTACCCGATCATATGAGGGATTACAATGAAAACCCGATAGCATTTCAACATAATCATATTGCAATGATAAGAGAATTCTGATGGAATTGGCATGAGGTTGTGCAACCAAACGAAATCATGAAAGGATTCCGACTCTTAGCAGAGCAATACGGGCATGTTCATATTGTTATGATAAGAGTATGCCCATAGAATAGGCATGAGGTTATGCAACCATACGAAATCGTGAAAGGATTCTGACTCTTAGCAGAGCAAAACGGGCATGATCATATTGTTATGATAAGAGTACGCCCATGGAATAAGCGTGAAGTTGTGCAACCATACGGAATCATGAAAGGATTCTGACTCTTAGCAGAGTAATACGGGCATGTTCATATTATTATGATAAGAGTATGCCTATGGAATATACATGAGGTTGTGTAACCAAATGGAATCATGAAAGGATTCCAACTCTTAGTAGAGCAATATGGGCATGTTCATGTTGTTATGATAAGAGTATGCCCATGGAATAGGCATGAGGTTGTGTAACCATATGAAATCATGAAAGGATTCAAACTCTTAGCAGAGCAATACGGGCATGATCATATTGTTATGATAAGAGTACGCCCATGGAATAAGCGTGAGGTTATGCAACCTTATAGAATCATGAAAGGATTTTGACTCTTAGTAGAGCAATATGTGGGAGGAAAATAGGCTGAGTCTATGTAAATCCACTCATATAATAAGGTAAAGATCCACACAGCATGCAATAAGGGTCCTAGTTTGGAATGTTGCTAAGCTTACTACATGGGCTTTAGTCCGGTTTTGAGAACAGGCTAAGGTCTCCCTCCACGTTGTCCGCAATCTATCCAACCAAATGGAATCATCGATATAGGACTATACCTTGCATCTATCCATCAGGAATCATCGATGGTTATCAGTACAGTGTGGTGAGTGGTGAAGGTAGATATGCTTTCCTGAGGAGTCGAATGGAGTCCAAGGTACTCACTCACTCGTAATCACCAGTTTGACACAGGACCAGGGTGGTGTGTGCAAACACGGACTGGTGTTGTGATGCATACAATTAATCCAACTATGATGGGAAAATTAATATGAAAACTCTTAGATGCCACCACTCTTTCACCGTGATGTCCCCAGTGGAGTCACCACTGTGAGCGCTCAATTTCTGCCAGAGCCCAGAGCGAGGCTTACGATGCTCATGGATCAAGGACCACACTTAAAGTGAAAGCGTAGTCTTCCTAAGGGGTTCCCTTAAGGAATGATATGGACTCAAAAGAGTCACAAGGGAGTCACCACCGAATGGTTCCAGATTGGTCCAACCGACCCATAGCATGAGTGCTAGTTAAACCCTTCAGAGATTGAGTTCGGGTGGTGGAGATCTATTTCTATGAGTTTCTAAAATCAATTTTACCATTATAATTGGGATTAATTATCCTAAGCAGGCAAGCATACGAGCGTAAATGTAAACACACAGCGTGACATGTGATTTAGCATTGCAAGGTTGCACGTAGAATGATATATAATACTATATGACATTTGGATGGCATGGTATATACATGACATGCGAAATAGTGATAAAATAACATGGCATATGCATGACATGTGAGCATGTATGATATATCACATGCATGATATGGCAACTTATTATGATATGTAAGCACATAATCATGGTAAATATCATATAGCATTATGCGTTAACGTTTTGAATTGTATTGGCATTGGGCGTATGCATGGTGTACGAAGTCAAATGAGTGGTATAGCGTATGCATGGTATGTGATATGATGTATGGCATGGTATATGCATGTCATGTGAGGGTGTATGACATACATATGCATGATATGTGAATATGATGTATGACATGGCATATGCCTGACATGGCATATGTTAGTGTATGCTCTAGAGCATCATGTGTATTTGTACTATACGTTTTCATTAATAAAGGCATTATTCATTATATAGTACAATGTTTTAAATGAACTTGTTTTACTTGGAGTATTAAACTATATATTGAAGTCCAT
>CANYBF011996488.1:0-11881 GCA_948192965.1 Dalechampia spathulata
CCTCCCTGCTGTTGCCTTTGTTTTAATAATTTTTTAACCTTCGTTGTTTTCCATTGCATGACAATGTATGCCTTCATTTGTTAGCAGTTTGATCTTCGTTAACAGCTGGAGAATGGCTCAGATTTTTCCTGAAAGCTTACGACCTTGTAAGATTCTGCCTCAAAGACAAGCCAATCAAGTTCAGTGGATTCCTCAGGTTCTTGACTGTTTATGAGATGTTACAGAATCATCAGTACAAAGTTTTAAATACCGTCTCATCTGAGTTGAAAAGAATGATCTTTGAACAGCTTCTGAAGAAATCCAGGAATGAACTGAACATAAGCATTTCCAAGTAACTATGTGCGCAAAGAGGATAGTAACTTACAAATTCTATTTTGGTAGGATATACAAGTATCCTTCAGAACCCAACAAGCAAAGAGAGCAAATCATTATCAGATTACATGTTGTATCTTCTGATCATGCGCCCATTCATGCTTCCAAATGGGATTGGTCAGATCAGATTCCAAGACACCTGCGCCGAGGCTGAACAATTTTTCCAGGAAAAGCCAAACATATTAGATAGAAACCAAGCTTGCACTGCATTGATGCAAGTGAAAACTGATATTCTCCCATCCCAGGTGAAAGGAGATAGAAGCAAGTCGGTGCTATTCGATGCATGTAGGCTTCCCGACGGGATCGAATCATTGGAGAGGGGGAGAACAATGGACTAGTGAGAAGAAATGGGAGATGATAAACCATGTGTGGATAGAGATGCTGTGTTATGCTGCGAATCAATGTGGATGGAACAACGATGCCAAGCAACTTACAGGAGGAGGGGAGCTGCTCACAGTTGTCTGGCTATTAATGGCTCATGTTGGCATCACTGAACAGTTTCAGATTTCCAGAGGCAATGCCAGAGTGAAGTCGGTTTCTATCTGAACATGCCTGTATAGATATTATTACAGATGTCCCATGTTAATGAAATTTCTGACCAAGTGCCAAAGGATAAGCATTGTTGATGGTAATCCTGCCGGTGATTGGTCCATCCATGCCTGTATATAAATATTATTATATAATTTAAATTTTAAATTAATTATTATTTCAAGATAAAATCAGAATTAAAAAAAAGTATTCTTATTTATTGTTATTGTTATGAAATAAATAAATAATATCCATAAAAATTATATTTTATTATTTTTAAATTACTTCATCTATTTTAATTTAACATATCAATTATAAAAATAAATAAATATTTTTTTTATTTTTTTAATTAAAGATCATAAAATCATATTAATTAATATAATTACTATTTAAAAAATACAAATATTAATTTCTTCAGAATAATAATCTGAAACTCGAAAATTATCTTATACCAAATAATCAGAATAATTATTTTTAAAAAATAATAATAATTTCAAAAAATAATAATAACTTTTCCTAAAAAGAGCTGGAGTTAACATGATAGGTCTGACTGTTACCTGACACCTGTACATCTGGTAGATTTCATTCCCAACTTTGCTTTATTTGGCAGCTTATCGTCTTATGGTTTACCGGTAGGCGGTCGCCTCTCAATGACAAAAATAAAATAAAACCAAATAAAAAGTAATTTTATCAAAAATATTTAAAAATGAAATTATTAAAAAATTCAAAGCAAATACGCATTCCTTTCATAAATCAAAGATTCTCTCTGTGTTGAAAGCTTTTTTAAACCCTGATTTTCATTGATCTTTACTATGTCTTTATATATCATCAGGGTTCTTGAAGAATCATAATTCCTGATTAACCCTTTTCTCTTCTTGAATTAAAGGTCAGAACTTTATGGTTTAATTGCATTGGCATTTGTATTTTCCTCTTCTTTTTGGGTGTTCTTTATCATCAATTTCTGCTTGTTGATTTTCTTTATGTTTTGGCAGCTTCCATTATGTGGGTGTGCTGCTAAATTTAGACTTTTAGAACTTTTGTAAAATATATATGCCGGTGAGTGTTTGTTTTTTCTGTTGAAAGTTTGTTTCTTTCGTCAGGATCTTGGTAACTTGCTGAGAATTTTTGGGTTTTTGTGATTTTTCCAGTGTAATTCTTTGAAAATATTTGGTGGGATTTTGGTTTTTAGGTGGTTAATTTGGTTGATTTTCTTCTTATTTTCTGCTTGATGTATGCGGCATGTGATTTGTCTATGTATGAAGTTTTAAGCTGAATGCAAATTTAGTTTAAGGGGCCTTTTGAGTTCAATATGATCTTGAAGAATCTTTCCTTGAAATCAAGTAATTTGTTGATCAGCTGAAACAAGCAAATGTTCTGTTTTCCACTTCGAAGATTTTGAATTTGAATGAACAAAGAAGTTTGATTATTTCTGTATTTCATTTTTGATTGGTGTAAGGCTGCTGTTCTCCCATCATTCATGAAATGATTGCTTTTCATTAATGGAAAGATGACTAGCTTTCTCTGTAGGGTCTGTGATGAACTCATCATTTGTATCATAAGTTGAATGATTTCGGTTATCTAGTTGATTGTTCATTTTCGATCTGGAAGAAGAAAATGGTACTTGATTGTTCATCTGATTGTTGGTTTTTTGCTTAATAGGAACTCATGTCTAGCACTGGTGACCGAAGTGAGAGTGAATGGATAAAGAGAATGGAATCAGAGGGAGCTGTTCCGCTGCTTGAACCGGACAATTGCCCGAATGGCTGGGCTTCCCCAAGTGGAAACGTATTCATGGTACGAGGTCCAGACTACTTGACAACCAAGGTTAAGATTCCTGCTGGAGATTATCTTCTAAAGCCTATTGGATTTGACTGGATTAAAGGTTCTACCAAGATTGGAGAGGTTCTGAAGAATCCCAATAGCCGAGTGAGGAAGGTCATCGATGATGAGTTTCAGACAGATGATAAGCCTTTTGTTTGGGCATTCAATCTACAAGTTCCTAGTAAGGATAATTACAGTGCTGTTGCTTATTTTGTGGCCACGGAACCAGTTTCTGAGGGTTCTTTGATGGACCAGTTCTTAAAACGGGACGATGTGTTCAGAAATTCAAGACTAAAGCTCATTGCAAACATTGTGAAAGGCCCCTGGATTGTCAGAAAGGCAGTTGGGGAGCAGGCTGTGTGCATAATCGGGCGCGCCCTTACCTGTAAATACTGTGTGGCAGATAATTTTTTCGAAGTAGATGTGGATATTGGATCATCTGTGGTAGCAAGCGCGATAGTTCATCTTGCATTTGGTTACATCACAATGCTGACTGTAGACATAGCTTTTGTCATTGAAGGTCAAAACGAATCCGAGCTTCCAGAAAAACTATTAGGTGCTTTCAGATTCTCAGAACTTAACCCTGCTTCTGCTCGCGCTTTCGAACCATCACCGTATGGAAGTTCTGGTAATTTGCAGTCTTCACTGTCGACACGTTTATGGAAGTCTCTCGGGCAGGGATTCTCCCACCTTCTTCACACAGGTGCTCAAGAGAGTGGCTCTACAACTAGCACGACCCATGTTAATGGAAATTGCAACCACGAAAACAGTTGTGAAGACGCAAAGAAATGGTAAGATTAGTGAATTAATTTACATCCGCTGCTGTAAAATTGCAGTTCATGAAAAGGTTTTTAACAACATCCTGTGTTAATTTACTGCTACAAACCCTGTTACCATCCTATCATTTTGGCATGAAAACCATTGATTCTTGATCCATTAGATGAGAAATAACGAAGGTGACTGTTCGTTTGTTGATATTCACAGATTAGAGGTGTGTAAAGAAGAATATCAGGTATTGGCATGCAATGTCCACAGCTGCTGCTGCTGCTGGAGGGTCATCAGCATATATCCCATTTGATTCATTGCCATTTGATTAAGAGTGAAGAAGTTTCTGATAGTAAAATGTATTGGTAGGTGGTTAATTTATTGGACTTACATTCCATTCCATTGGTGTTTATAATTAATGAATACATAGCAATCTTCCAAAATGACCTTTTCCATTATGACCAATAGTAATTACCTTTAATTACAAGACAGGAAAAAGAATAAACAAAATCCATAAAAATTGTGGTAGTATAACTAGCTACGTGTATTGTCAGTCAAATGTACGGCCTCTGGACCACACAGTTGAATGGTCACATCCTGCAGGCTTCTCCCCCCATTTCCCAGAAAAGCATTCAGTCACTTTGTCCAGACGTTGACTCGACCTTTTAATGTTCTGGGTGGACTTCCCCGTTCGTTTTATTCTAAACCATCGTTGGTTTTATTCAAAACCATGAATCAAGCATTACGATGAAGAACGTATAAGAGAAGATAAGTAGTAAATAGAACAAATTGAAATGTATATTTCTGAGAAGTGTTGTGTTTGCAAGCAAGTGTAGAGGATGTTCCGACTGGGAATCTTCAACACGCTTTTGTACCATTATTGTCGACTTTGAAGGCGTCAAAGTCTTCCAATGGGACCAAGAACAGTGACTCCATTAAACCCCAATTGAAATACTAATTAATTTTACTCAGAGTTGAAATTTTTGATATAACCATTCAACCGAAACAATAAACCAATGCTTGAACAACTAAAAATCCAAAAATCGAACCTGTACTTAGAGCCTACGTTTGGTTAGTGGAAAGATAGCAGCAAAGGCAATATATATATATGTAATCTGCTTCAACATTCTTATTATCTGCTATGATAAAAGACAGAAACATGGCCAGCTATAGAGCAATTCCTAAGCCAAGAACAACCTCCAAATCAGCCTCTCATCCCGACGAGTCCAACCATCCATCACCGGATGCCGCCGGCGACATCAAGCGTTTGGAATTCAAGTTAGTTTGTCCATTCAACATCCCATCGTCCTCAGAAGCTGCCTCCCTCAGAATCATCAGAAATCTCAACCATTTCGCTTTGTATTACACTCATTTTATATGGATCATCCTCTTCATCACCTTGATCCCAAAACGAAAGGTCTCTCTGATAATCATGGTCATCTTGACCTATGTGGCTTCGCTTTATTTGTTACTTTTACGTGCAATTCCAAGCTGTTACGTGATGATCCATAAGGTTTTGGATAAGAGAACGGTGTTGCCAGTGATTGTGTCTGCGACCATGGGGGCACTGATATTCACGAATTCCGGATTACACCTTGCTTTAACGTTAGTAGGATCGGTGCCGTTGGTTTTGATTCATGCAGTTTTATGGGTTAGAGAGGACGAGGTCTGTGTTGAGGATGAGACTTCCGAGGCTTCTTCTTCTTCTTCTGGGAAGTTGCTTGCAGTAGTTGATGATGATTCTGCTAATTGTGTGGTTTGAATTTCTCCATCTACTGATGTTTCCATTACGAAGTCCATCCGGCCTTATTTTTCCATTCGGTCTATTTACTCATCCTAATAAATATCCAGAAAAATAAGTAAATAAATTTTATTATTAAATTCATAATTAAATATGTAAATAAACTTTAATTCGAATGAATTCTCCTGCAAATCATCCAACGTAAAAATTTAAAACTCTATCAAAACAATCTAAAATATTTTTGAATTTTAAACTCCATTTCTCAATAATAAATAAAAATTATATAATATCTTATTGATTCATATCATTTCATATATCAATTTTGATATTAGTTGGGATATGAAGGTTAATTATCCGCCATAAATGCTCCATTAATGGTAGAGTCAGCTAGCTCGCTTCATGAAGAACATGTTGGGACCAGTACTGCTAGTTGCTGACTTGCTTGCTGCCAGATCCCAAGTGCAAACCAACCATAGCCACAAATTTGATCCGACCCCACAAGACCATGTGATGTATGAACCTAAATTTCTTCGTTTTGATTCTCAATAAATGGAAAACCCTTTACAATCTTTCAGCTTCTTGGGTTTTCCACTTTCCCTTTGCTTGCTTGCATTACGTGCCTGTCTGTTCGTCTTTCTTCGATCCTTCTTTCTTGCATTCTCCTTCATTCTTTCTTCTCTTCAAACCTTTTTCTTTCACATTTCAACTGAAAATCCTTGAATCTAGGCAGTTTTGTTGTTGCATGGGTACTTGAAAGATTCTTTCTTTGCTTTTTTTGTGTTTGGGGTGTGATTTGAATCTTCTTGAAAAGAAAGTGAGTAAAAAGAACAAGTTGGTATTTGGTAAAATCAGTGAAAAGGGAAGAAGAAGAAGAAGATGAAGATTCAGTGCGATGTGTGTGAGAAAGCAGCAGCAACTGTGATATGTTGCGCAGATGAGGCGGCACTTTGTGGGAAGTGTGACATTCAAGTCCATGGTGCTAATAAGCTTGCAAGTAAGCACCACAGGCTTCTTCTTAATTCCCTCTCCACCAAATTTCCTTCCTGTGATATATGCCAAGTGAGAGTTACTTCACATCCTTTTTCTTTTCTTATTAATTTATATCTGCCTGAAAGTACTTCTGTTTCCTTCATATTTTGTGATTTTCTGTTTGTGTTTTGCATGTGTATCATGTTCGTTTGGATCATAATACGTCAATTGCTAGCTTTGGAACATTGTAGCCATTTATGTACTAAAAAGCACATGTTTGCTTGGCTCAAAATAGTGTTTTTCTGGAACTCATGCTTGCTAATGTTATGCCAAATATGTTTCTAATTGCTTGGACTGATATGAGACTGGTTTTCATTGATCTCGGATGTCGGGAACTTTGAATTACTGATTATTCCGGTGCGTAGCAAAAGGCGGCTTTCATTTTCTGTGTCGAGGACAGGGCCCTTTTGTGCCAGGACTGTGATGAACCTATTCATTCAGCTGGAAGTCTTTCTGCAAATCACCAGCGTTTTCTGGCAACTGGAATCCGAGTTGCTTTGAGCTCTAATTGCACCATGGACACCAAGAATTGCTTAGAGCCACCGAGTCAAAGCTCGCAGCAAATGTCTATGAAATTCCCTGCACAGCAGCCCTCAAGCGTTAACACGCAATTGGCTGTCGATGACTTGCTGCAATTCTCAGATTTTGAAGCATCCCCTGACAAGGTAACGCTGAAGTTAATCTAGTTGATGTCATGCCAACAATATTGGAGAACCTAGAATTTATGTTTTAGCATATAACTCATTTATCAAAGATGGGAACTACAAAATCATTGACAATGAGACGTATTTCCAATAAGCCGTGAACTTGTTTACGTTGGTCTGTGATGGAAGGGCAATGCTCATGTCTGAGCCATTGACCAACTAATATCATTCAGATCATCAAGTTTTCAGACTAACATTCATGTTTCCTCTGTGCAGAAAGAACCACTTGAATTCGGAGAGTTCCTATGGCTTCCTGAAATGGGATTTTTCGGCGAGCAACTTCCTCAAGAGACATTAGCAGCAGCAGAAGTTCCTCAACTAACAGCTCCATCATCAGTCAATCTTACCTCACACAGACCCATCAAACCAAACATGTCTAACAAGAAACCAAGGATTGAAATCCCTGACGACGATGATGAGAATTTTACCGTACCTGATCTTGGCTGAATAGAAAACAAAAAGCCGGTCACGGGATCATGGTTTTTGGTTAGGTAGGCTGGTTGTTTTTTCATGGAATGTGTGGGTGTATGTAGTCGTGCATTGATGCTATTCACAGTGCATGTCAGGGGAACACAGGTTAGATTAGGAAAGCTTTCATTTATCTGCCTTTCTTAAATTCTGATGCTTAGTTAGATCAATGTCTTATTGCTCTTCATGTGGTGTAAATGAATGTGTGAATCCACTTCTTGCCAATTATATTATGCATTTTAAACCTTAATACTCTGATGTGAATGAGTCCTTTTGTTTTATGAGCTGATTCAATAAAAATAATTTGCTTATAACAATGTACATGTATGAATATGTTAAATATTTATAACTCGATCGATGAAATAGTATCTTTCTCCGAAAAATATGTACATGTATCTTTCTCCCAAAAACATGTACATGCGCTCTTGGATTGACAAGGAAAAAACAGGTCTGAACAAGCACTAAGAATGCTATGTTTTCACATGAAGATGTGGGTAAATTGATTGGAGAGCAACTAACAGGGAGCTAACATCACCGTCTTGCCTACAATCTGAAAGCGACTCAATCTTCAAAGATTTTGATGCCATAACGGTCGCCCAATTTCTGCGCAGACCTGTCGTGGATGACGCCTTCTATCATCTCGTACTTCTTATAATTTGCTCTCAGAGTGCCTAATTGCCGCTTATGCAGCTCCTCTTCCCTTTCCACTTGTTTCTGGTCGAGAGGAATCATAATTTAAATGCCACATTCATCAGGGCAAATGATAAATCTAAACTGACAGTTTAATGGAATGTTATCTGAATAAACAAACTTACCTCTACCAAGAATGAAGCTTCAGCTGCATGTTTCTTGGCTAATCGTTTCAGTTTCATTGCTATCTCAAAATCTGGCTCATTTGGGTCCAGCCACTGGCATTGGATTCTTCTACCAGGCTCCATTGGTCGATCATCAAACATGTTCTCTTCAGCAGCACGCGCCCTCACAGGCCTTGGCATCCCAGACACCATGAAAGGAAGTTGGGTTAACGATGTGATAACTGCAGCAGTTTGCTTCACCTCTGCCATCTCCACCAGAGCACAGCGATCTCTTCTCTTAGGTTCCAAATAGTTTGGAAGGAGCCTTACACTCTTGACAGTTCCAAACTGATTCAATGCATTTCTTATTACTACTTCAGTAACATGTGGTGAGAGGTTGTCAACGAATACTGTTCGCTTGACTTTTTCTTTAAACGCAGCGTACTCTGCTTCAGCTGTAGTTGTAGATTCCATGCCGTAATACACCCAATCTGATAGCCAGCCAAATTAGCATTAACAAAGCTCCATGATCATATAACTAAACTATATCAGACTAGCGCCAGAAAGTTGCAGAAAACGTACAATTGAAAATTCAATAAAGAATCCAAAGGTATTGCATGAAAATATACTAATCCAGTTCTAATTCCAGGCATGAATCAGCTATATAAAGAAACCTAGAATGCAGCATCACAATCCAAACAGGTCATTAATGGCTGTTTGAGAATTCGGAATCATCAGCAATATTAATCGATTTTTCTGAAAAAATCAATTACCGGAAAACAAAGAAACGGATAAAACCCGAAAAACTTCCTGAGAGAAAAACAGCAAGAAAATCTCAAAAACAAAAACAGTTAAATAAAAAAAATGCAACCTGTAATGTGATATCTGTTTCTCACGAAGAATAGGAATCCAAATACATAGAAATCTCACAGAAATTCAGTGTGATTCTTGATTATTTTGGATTATAATAGTAGATTTCAAAATTGATCTGCAGGGAGTGAGAGAGTTAGGGTTTGGAGATGTCATTTAGAAGAAGAAGAAGAAGAGGGAGGAGAGAGAGAGAGAAAAACGAACCTAAAACGACATAGTGTTGTGGTTTTAATCAAAATGGAAACAAACACAAATTATATAGGGGAAAAGGTTCATTTTTGCCATTAAATTAATAATATAATGGGAGGAGTATATTTGCTTTTCATTTTTTCCACTCAATTAAATTTTAATATTTTTAGCAATGAAATCAATATTATTTTTAATATAGATGTCACACCCCCGACTCAACACTCAAGGGATGCGACAAGATCCCGTAGCATAACCATCGCTTACCCGTCTCAGGAAAACAACAATTATACTACAAGGGATTTTGACCTTCTAATGCTCGTATAAGAAATCCAAACAGACAATAAGATATAATTAAAAACCCTGGATATACATTAATCACACGGATTCTTATACAATACATTTAGTATACTGTCAATTCTAATACAAAAGGCCTATGCACAAATATACAAAAGAACAGGAGTCCCTCCAGAAGTCCAAGACACGCCCAGCTGCTGTACCTCTAGCTCCGGTGCTCGCCCTCTGAACTCGGACCTACGTTCATCAAATGATAAACGCTGAGAACACATCTCAGTGGTGCTAGGAACACATCACATACCAATTACAGGCATCCCATACATACATCATACAAATCACACATACGGCACACAGCCAATCAACAGACACACAGCCAAACCACAGGCACACAACCCCATACATATGGATACGGCCCACACACACGGCATATGGCCCAAACATCAATAACACCAGCAAGACTGGCCAACACTGCTTATCACACAAGCATGCCTAGTCCACAATCAATCGTAATATGCACTCTCCCTCAATTTGGTGTCTCTCGCACTCTTTTAGGAGCATCGATTATCCCTTCACCATATTGATCAATACCGGCACTTCTCGCACCTGTAGGGCAGTACTCACCCATTTAATATCAATTGGTACCTCTTGTACCGTTCATATCGCCACCCTTATTTCGCCCCCTCACAATGAGATGCTATGCAATCATTCAATATGAATTCACATGCCATATACCAATATTACAAGGCAACCATCCACTAATCACACGCATCAAAAGCATGCACAAGCATAATCATCGGGAATTCAATCCCCAGCATCAATCTCATAGCCATATTTGGCTTATCGACAAGAAAAGGAACTCAAACAACCAACGGAAAGTCCTAACACAAACATTAAACCTATAGCACAAACATTAACCCCTTTAGCACAAACAACATAACGTCTAGCACAAACCTGAAGACAGAAGCTTGCCAACTCTCACCCTCGATCACCACACTAACCTGCTCTAGCCTTAGCTTCTAGCTCTCGCCCTGTCTCGATGTCTAGAACCTCCTCTCCGGGTGTTAATTAAGGTTTAGGGACGTTTTAAGGAAAAGAACTAATGAAAACCTTATATTTTAAGCTGTTAAAAAGCCTAACTTAAGTCGCTTACGCTCGTACCGATCTTGATACGCCCGTACAGAACTAAAAAGCTTGACAAACCCAACTCCTGCGAGTTGCGGTACAGCCGTACCGCCTATTGGTACGCCCGTACGCCCCAATTCCTGCGAGCTCTCCTGACAAACCTGATTTCCTGCGAGTTGACGTACGCCCGTACCACTCCTTGGTACGCCCGTACGCCCTCGAGGAACTCTATACCCTTCATCTCCCCTGTCTCGTACGGCCGTACAGCCTCCCCGTACGCCCGTACCACTCCCCAAACTCCTCCTGTCCCACTCAAACGCACTCCCCAACTACCTGAAATACCTCCTATCCCAAGCAAACATGCATGTCATCATGCACACATCAAATACACATCTAATATGTCCTCATGGCACACATACAAGCACAGAATACACAGCACATATGCAAGCAATCGTGTATACACTCACGTATACATCCAAACATGCATACTCAAGAACCTACAAACTTCTAGGTGGTCAAACGCGGATGTAACAATAGAAATATTTTTTATAATAAATATCTACTTAATATATATTTTTATAATATTATTTTTAATATTTTAATTTTCATCACTACTTAAATTATGAATTATATTTAAAAATTGATTAATTATGAGTTAATTATGTATTAAACGTTGTTAAGTCATTTGTTATATTAAGATATTGTGAATAATCATGAATATTTATAGATAGACATATAAAAATGAAAATTAAAAATATGAAATTAAATGGGTTTAATTATATTCACTAGATGATCATAACCATAATTAAGAGTAGAAAATAGAATCAAAAGAGATTGCATGCTATATCTAGGAATCATGGGTGTCGAATTGAACAAGATTCATGCATATGTTATAGACATAAAAATAAATATAAAAAATAATTAGTCATATGTGAAGAATTATTATATAATCATACCTCTATATATGATATTTTTATATTCTAAATCATTTTTATTATATATATGAGAAGTCCTTTTCAGAGTAAACTGCAACCCTTGCCACTCACTCAATTGCAATTACTTGGATGCACCAACATGAACCAAATTTTATTGGACAAACATTTAAATCAAAAGCTTCTCTCCTCATTGAGTTGGAAGCAAATTCCTTACAAAGAGTGAAAGCTAAGAGTTGAAAATTGGAACCC
>CANYBF011996660.1:0-10053 GCA_948192965.1 Dalechampia spathulata
TATTTTTATATTTTGTTGGATGTATATGTTATTGAATGGATTTCAAAAATTATATATTAATAGTAATAAATGTATTAATAAATCATCTGATTACTTTATAAAGATATTTTATTAAAAGAAAAAAATATATTATACATGTAAAAATATTATTTAATGTAATTTATGATAATATTTATTAAAAGAATTGTAAATTACTTAATATAAAAAGTAAAATTTTAATTCTATTTATTATATTTCAAATTTTAAATTGAAGAATCATTTGTATATATAATTAAATAACTTATCATTGTTATATTTTTATTATTATTATTATTATTTTAAAAAAATTTAAGTTTAAAATTTTTATTAAAAAAATAAATATAGAAAATAAATATCTAAATTGTATGTAACATGTTATGTTAAATTTAATTAAATATAATTAAATATATTTAATTAAACTAAAAAAATATATATGGTTATTGAATAAAATATTCATTATATATTTAGGTATAGCGTACTCTTTATTATATTATATCAAACATGGTGTATAAAAAAATACGTCACTCTTTGCTTTTGAGGGCAAAATTGAGGACAAAAAAGGAAATTTATATGGATATCCTAGGAAAGGGAAAGAAATTGAAAAAAAGCCCATCATCGGTGCCAAGGCCCATTCTTAGCCCCAAAAAAAAATGAAGATTTGCTATTCGTTCATCATCATTTTACCTATACGTAACAGCTTCTAGTCGTTAATCTGCAGAGCAGAACAACCTGCTCTAAGTTTGATATCAATTGATTGTAGCTGCTGAACACTAATCAATTAGTGCAGCCGAAAGCGACTATTATTGTAATTGCAACTTCTTTCCTGTTTCAGTTGGTCGGAAATCTGAGCTCCGTGTTTGGTATCGGAAACCCTAACCTATGGCGTCGAAGAAAAAGCCATCAGAAGGAATCGCTTTGCTCTCTATGTACAACGACGAAGATGATGAAGAAATGGAGGATCTCGATCACCGGAATCAACAGCAAGATGAAGAGGATGAGCAATTGAGAGAAGAGCAAAATGAGCATAGAGAATCAAATGCTTCAGGACCTGATTTGAATGATGCTGTTATGACTGATGAATTGCCCGGTAATAATGAGTCTACGACAACGCCGTCTTTGCTCAATCAGAATTCGACTCCCAAAGAAGGTTTATTGCCTCGGCAGCAGGAACAGGCTCAAGTTCCGTTGACATCTTCTTCGCCACAACAGCAGCAAAAGCCAACGAGGAGAAGCGGAAGAGGGAGGCTTACCATTGTGGACTACGCCCATGACGAAGTTGCCATGTCACCTGAACTTGATGTGAGCCATTTCTCATTAATTTAGCGGTTTTTCTTTTTCGATGATGATGTTGTTTGTAAGGTCTCTTTATCAGCTGAGTTTGTTTTCCCCCAAATTGCAGGAAGGGGAATTTGATGAGGAGATTCAAACTGCTAACGGTATGTGTTACTTTTATTGCTAATAAGATAGTACCAGCTTTTTTTTTTTTTTTTTTTTTTGTTTTATAGTTTTAAGTGCCTTTACGCTTTTGTAATGTTTAGGATTTTATTATTTTACCTCTAGGTGCTCCAAATTTTTTAATCTTGCTAGTTGAAGACTGTTACTTGATACAATTGCCTGGTGGCTGGAGTTGAACAGGTTATTTTGGCTAGGAAACTAACTTGGGTGATGAAGTTCCTATTGGTGGTTTTCGTTCAACTTGTGTCATGGTTCTCAGAAGAGTATTTGAGCAAGTGTGGTTGCATTAGGCACCAAAAACCTATAAGAGTTGTCTACTTAGAGTGCACGGATGACTGCTGTTTTGAAATCTTACATGTGTAGTTTTTCTTTTTTGTGCTTATTTCAGCATGAGAATGCAAAGAAAGTACCTATCTTCTCATTTGTTTTTCTGTTGCTGAGGCTATATTGTCAGCATTTATACATTTAAGTTTGCAGTGGACCTATGGTTCATACTGCATGGGAAGTCAATCAAAAGGTTAGGCTTTAGTCACATTTCATTTATTGGAAAGTGTGCTGTCCAAAAATGTATGTTTCATAGTGCACTGAGAGATCAGAGAGCCTTTCACAAATTCAGAGTCAGTAACTGAAGTTAACGTAGAGCTTTTGGTTTCATAAGACTTAGATGATATGTTTAAATATCAGACTTCATGTTAATGGTAATCCTTAGGATGACATATCATGCAGTTATTCTAATGAGTATTTTCTTGTGATTTAAATCTACAAGTAGATAAAATACAGATGACAACAGTTTAATTGTTCTCTTTTACTAGTTCATGATAGTCGTACAGTTATCTCCTCATAATGTAATTTCTGTGTGGCAGGCCAAGAAAAAACACCACCAGGCACTGTTCAGATCGTAACACCTAGAGTTCATGCAACTCCTCAATCATCGGAAAATTTAGAAACATCACTACATGATGATATCAATGATGCTGTTAATCAATCAGAAACTGCAGAAATTGAAGGTTCTACTAATGTTCCTGCAGAAAATGTTGATCCGTTAGATAATTTTCTCCCTCCACCACCAAAAGAAAAGTGCCCGGAAGATTTGCAAGTAAGTTCTTTTCGAAGTAGTCAATTTGAGTGCCTCAAGGATATGCACCTTTAGTGCTTATTACTGTTAGGCTTTTTTTTCCTAAGAGCAATTTTAACTAATGTTTTGCATACTTGTTGTATGACTGAACTCAAAAGGTTCATTTGATTGAATTCAACTTTTTAAATTAAGTTCCATGTTCTTTCTTTTTTTTTTGCTTTTTCACTTGTTTTCAAAAGTAAGACTTGTTTTATTGATGTTGTCTGATACTTAAACTGTGTTTTCATCTATTCAGCTGCACTTTGCATCTTAATGGTATTGGTTGTGCATATTTTTGCATTTCTGTTATCAGTAGCACATTCAGCATCCTCTGATGTATATTTTCTCTTTATGTTTTATAACTCGCAGAGGAAAATAGATAAATTTATTTCCTTGAAGAAAGTTGGGAGAAGCTTCAATGCAGAAGTCCGCAACAGGAAGGATTATCGGAACCCTGATTTCTTACTTCATGCAGTGAGGTACCAAGATATTGATCAGATAGGCGCTTGCTTCAATAAAGATGTGTTTGACCCCCATGGATATGACAAAAGCGACTTCTTTGATGAAATAGGTTATTAACAGTTCCCTTTACAATATTCTCTTTCATGGTCATTTTTTCACTATATGGATTTCTGCTTGGTCATAGTTCTCTCATATGAGTTCTATCTAAGTGTCTTTTTTTTTTTTTTCCATTTTTGAGGAATGCTTTTGCAGTTCGTTGAATTGGCTATTTTTTTTCTTGATGCTTGTGAAAAGTTGCTTCGCAAATTGATCAAACTGTTAAAGTTGTCCTGTTATTAATTCAGAGCTAATGTTGTTTTGCAATTTTTATTAATTCAGAGCTATAATATCAGATTCTTTGGTAACTGCCTGATTTGGCTTGTTTTCTATATCAACTGAACATGAGTACATGTGCCTGCTACCCATCCTTGGTACAATTATCTTCTTTCTCATTCTACCAAAACCACACACTCCCCTTACCTTGCAGTCATCCATTATGTCAATTTCTTGTCTGCAAAATTCTCTAATGCTAAGATTATTAATGGCATTCTTTACATTTCTAAAGCAGAAGTGGATATGCGTCGTGAGAGAGAGAGGAAGGAGCAAGAGCTGAAGAAGAGTCCTAAGGTTGAATTTATTTCAGGAGGCACTCAGCCTGCACCAGTTGTGCCCGCATCAAAGTTTAGCATGCCTATTCCAGGTCCAAAGATGTCCCCTTTGAATGATGTGGATGACATTTGTTTTACAAATTTTTTTGAAACTAACAATGCTTGCTTTTTCAGTATCGCTCTGAAACTGACTCATGTTTCTGTTTCAGTTGCTCCTGCTGCTAGTGGTTTGCATTCTGCATCAGTCACAACTGATTCCATTGCTCGAGATGGTAGACAGAACAAAAAATCAAAATGGGATAAGGTCTGATGTTTTTGCATAGATCAGTGTTATGCTAACTGAAGATTTTCTGGTAATGATGAATAACCATTCTAGTTTTCAATTTGTATTAGGTGGATGGTGATATTAGGAATCCTCTACCTACCGGGGGGCAGGATTCATTGGCCACAGCTGCGGCCCATGCTGCAATTTTATCTGCAGCTAATGTTGGTACTGGATACACAGCTTTTGTGTAAGTTTGATGTAGCCTTTTGACAAAAGTTTTACGTGCAGCAATTCAACTCCTTTGATCCCTTTTGGCTTGTATTTTTCTAGCCGAAAAAAATAAATTTGTCTCTTCTTTGTGGAAAAAAAATTTAGTTTTCCTGGTTGTGTTTCTGAGGGTGATTTACAAGAACAATAAATGTAATTTTCTCCTTCTCCTCAAGCATATCTGTTTAAAGGGCTGCCTACGTTCTTTTGTAAGTATTGATTACTTGCTGGGAAAATGGAATTTAATGTTGCAAGAAGGATAGGAAGTGACGACTACTAAAATAGTGGGATTCTTTGTTAATATGGAAAAATCAACTGAAACCCGGTGCTAAAATCTAAGTTGCATTTTTAGCTCCTGCTTTGTCGGGTGAATGGGATCGGGCGAAGATTTATGAAATATGTCTTCTAATGCACTAGCATTCATTATTTATTTAGATAATTTATACATTTTTGGATATTGGGCTATCATGTGAATCATTTGTTTACGGGTTATCTTGAAGTGTCTTCCTACAGTTTAGTTTTGACATCTCCTTCCTACAGGTGATCTTGAAGTGTCTCCCTACAGCTTGTGGGAAGCCCTTAATGGCGTGTCTTTTCATGAAGTTTTTTTCAATGCAACTCCATTGAAGTGACCTGCCTTTGAAATTTTATGTGTACAATTGGATTAAGCCTTACAGGAGTAATAAGTGAGATCTCCAATGGGTTTGATATGGAGTCATTTAATTTGTTCTGGTATTGCTGATGCTTAATGGACGTGATCTGAAACTTAGGGATATAAATTGTTATGTTGTGTTTTGAATATCAAGACAACTGTCAGAAAATGACTTATCATTATTGATTGAATTGCTATGAAAAATGTACAATATGCTGTTAAGTCAAATTTCCTTTGTGACCCTCTTCCCACCTTGAAATTATCTAATGTGCTTTCAATCTGATTGAACCGTTAGGATAACATGCATGAAGAGGGATGTTAATGACAAGTTTATAATAAGATTGTCTGCTGCTTCTTTGCAGGCAGCAGAAACGGCGTGAGGCAGAAGAAAGAAGATCCAGTGAGAAGAAGTTGGAGAGAAGATCATAATAAGCCCTTTGGATTTTGATCCTGCCAAGCTTCAGAGGACAAAATTGCCATGACGAAGCATGCATGGCAATCTCTTGGTATTTTCAGCCAATTAAATATAAGATGGCAATCACACTCAATTGTACCTGACAGCTACTTTTGTCACTTTTTTTTTTTTATGTTGAGGTTCGATGTATTATAGCAAACATAATTTGTTTGATTGATATCTTCATATACACATCCAGGTGGTGTATGTAACTAGTTCAAAATTTTGACTTTTTTCCCTTAATCCTGTCAAGAACATGGTTATACATATTCAACAGAGGAAGATGTTTTGCAGCCAGGAAAGGTTCTTAGCCCCTTGCCTTGAAAATTGCAAAATAAGTTGCAAGATGGTTGCTTAAATATGTGCAATACAACTTGAGAAACAAAATGCAGGAAACCGATTTCATTCTATATCGCGTAAAGCGATACATCTTTTTTATGTGATGTTTCTTCAGGTAACTCTGCACAGTAAGCTAATAATGCCAAGGACAAAATAGGTAACACTCATTCCAGTATAGCTACCAAATGCCACCTGAAAGCCCCTTCTTTCTTATATGCCCACAGTTTTTAGCGTGCCAACCCGAACAGCACCTATGGAATTATTGACCCATAAAACCAGCTTTCAAGCTTAGCAGTAACTGGAAGGGTGGCGACATTTCACCACTGAATTTGATACGAGTCATGCTTGAATTGCCTATAAAAGCAAACAACATGCTTTTCAATTGTCGTTCAAGCCTTTTTCCAGTCTAAATGGTGCTCAAGTTGACATGTTTAATGGCATTTGCAATGGCAATGAACAAGTGATTGGAGCCAATTTACGTTGTCGTTTTATCTTATACACGTTTGCCAAGTTCAGAATAATCTGAAAGCCTGTCTGAGACATAATTCAGCTTGAACGAGCTAGACTTGAACTAACAATGATACCCATTTCCTTTTTCCTTATGAATTATATCATATAATCCTGTTCAAATGAAAATTATAATATACTTTATTCTTTACGAGTGGAGACAGGTTCTAATCAATGATGAATGCTAATTATAGAGATGATAAAACCAAAAAGCAAAAACTTTTTGACTGATGGTAGTAAGCCAAAAGCGGTTCTTGCCTTTGCTGATCGCCCATAATCCAAAGGTTAAAACCAGTAGCGGAAACTAGCCAGTTTGACGCATTCCACCATATTGACGGTCAAGTTAAGAGAATCCCCCGAAAACAAAAAAGAAAAGAAAACCTGACAATTGAGCTTATCAAGTAATCAGAATTCAGTAAAACCTGCAGCTAACACACTAACCCTCAGGTTTTGACTTTGACCCACAAAAACCTAGTGCATGGGCCAAACAGAGAAACATAGCCTGACCTTACCAAACCAAACCACCCACCACCGACGCAGTCAAAACTAAAACAGTAAAAAAAAAAACAATTGGACAAAATCCAAAACTGGGTTGGCAATGGTTAGTTCCTTGTGAGGAAAATGGTCATGTCGTCTTCATTTTCTTGGACAAAGAAGAGGAAAGGAGAAAGTGACCGAAAGGTAAAAAAAACATTCAAAAGCAAGAAAATTTGCATACCCAATGGATCAGAATTTATAAGCAAATAGAAAAGAAAAGGAGAAAAAATTCCTGACAGGAAAAAACTTGGATTAATTTTCTAAAATGGCACGCCTTTTGTCATAAGATCGTAGGAAAAGAAGAATTAATAGATGGATGTCATTTTCCAAGGGAGTGGATAGCGATATTTACCTTCCGTGGAAAAAGGGTGACAATCGGCTTTCATGGATTTTCATTTCAGCTTTTCAAAAGCGCCATTCTACTGCCCGTCTTTTTATGCTCTCCGCATCTCGTTTACATGTTTTTTTCAAAAAATATCAATAAATTTGATTCGATTTAATTTAAAAAATTAAAATAATAATAGATTTTATTACAGAATTGATGGGTTTAATAGTTAAAAAGAAAATAGATCATAAATGATTCGGTAAGATCTTGATTGTTAATGAACTAAAATAATTGAAGTTTTTAATGCTTTTTTTACATTTTATATTAATGATTATGTTAGTTGACAATTCCTTGCTTAGGCCAAGCTAAAGAAAGGAATTGAGAAATTGTTTTGATGATGCAAAATGGCATGTGCCTCAGCAAAGTAAATAATGGTGGTCACATGCATGATGCTCCCCCCACTTTCAGCTCTGCATTTTCGTCATTAAAAGTCCCACTTTCACCGCCATCGCCGACCCGGTCCTCCGTCTGCTGCTCCGGTCTCAGATGTTCAGTCCCCCACCCACTTGAAATATATACTGAAAATAGTCATTTTAACAGTATTCGTAGAACTTGAAAAGTAGGTGGTTGGAACTCATCTCTCTTACTTGGTACCAAAAGGTGATGCCCTCACCCCAAGGGCCCCCACCGCCCGACCCGACGAGCATCGTGAGGGAAGGTAAATCATGGTATCCAGCGGCCTCCTAGACGGGGACCCAGGTCTTGGTGCTCACAAGGAGTCCACCCAGAGGGCGTTACTCCCACACTGCAGCTGCCAAGACTCGAACCGTAGCTTCTTGGTACCAACACCACGTCCGAGTACCAACTGGACTACACCCATGCGGGTACTTTTTCCCCTTTCCTTTTTATCTTTTATTTGCTGTGTGATTTAAATCGGCTTTGTTGACTCTTTGACCAACCATAATAATGTATTAAATTACAGGGTAATTATTATTATTATTATTATTATTATTAATCAGTTTGTTAATTTTGCTTGTAACGTATTTAGTCTTAAATATAATTATATAGTTCCATCTCAAATAACCCTTTTTCTAGTTAATGGGTTTTAGTTATGGCAAAGAAGAAGATGATAATGATATGCATTTAATCAAATCTATATTATAATGAAAATTGCCAACTTAACCCCTCCATAATCCACTGCTTAATTACTTAGCTTAAATTTGGCCAATAAGCCCAACAGTGGCTACAACCCTCAAAATTAAGCTAATAATTCCATATGTTAGGTACAATCCTAACTCCTCAAGTGAAAATTTAAGCCTTATTTTAGTAACCCCTACTCAATATGTGTTGTCTTTAAAATAAGCTTAATAAAAGGGTAAATTGTTGACCATGTCACATCCTGTATTTAGTGGTTTATTGTGCATTTATAAATTGATGTTATGTTGTATTTTCTATGTTATTGGTGTAATAATGATATGAAATTATGATTATGTTGATAAGTATATGATAAGAATTAAGTTTAAAGCTTAAAAGAGGAAATTAAAAATTTTACCGAAACTTCTAAAATAAACTCTAAACGGTACAAAAATGAGGATTCTATGTTATATACATTGAATTTGATTGAATGATGTAGACCATGGTACTTGTATTAACTTAAATTAGATATATGCAAATTTTGAAAATTTTGAATTAAAAATTAATTATGATGTCATAATGAAGTAATGATGATGTAAGCAAGCGGAATTAATTATGATTTTTGAGGAAAAATGAAAAATGATGAAGTAATGATGAATTAGTATAATTTTATAATAAAATATAAATATTAGAAAAGGTAGAATTAATAATTTTAATTAGGATGATATTATGATGTCATAATTGCTAAAAATGATGTCATAATTAGAAAATAAGAAAATTAGTGTTATGGAAGATAATAAATAGATAAATATTAATGTAAATAGAATAAATTAGCATATATTTTAAATAGAATAATTAACTGAAAGTGGGATTGGTATTTGGAAAAGTTGTATAGGAAATTGAAAAAGTAGTTTTGAAAAAGGTGTTAGTTGATGGAGAGAGAGTGTAGGAATATTAATTAAATTGGTATAGGAAAATTGTTGGAAGGTATTTATAATTACAATATGATATATTAGAGTGTATAATACGAAAATTAAGAAATTTGATTGGTGGATCTAAGCAAAATACAAAAATATAGAAGTTTAGGGGCTAAAAGGGGTAGTTTAGTGATGTTTAAGGACTAAAAAGGACTTTTGTCCACATGAAATGTATGCAACCCGAATTTTTCCTTCATTTGAGTTTCATTTCACTCCAATAATTCCCCATTTTCCCATCTGGCCGAAATCCCATCCCTCCATATCTCATTTTTCTCTCCTAACCTCTCATTTCTTATCATCTTATCACTTTCTTATCTTCCTATTTCATAACTTAACCCTAGTTTCTTCATTTCTCATCAAACCAGCCAACACCTTCATTATTCTACTCCATCTTTCTTCTGTAAGTTCATGAATATTACAAGTTCTAAGTGAAACAACTCATTCATACTCCATTTTGAGAAGAAACCGTAGCATTTCCTTCAAACTATCAAATGTTTTTATCTTCTTTTTACTTCTTTAGCGCAACTACTCAAGTTACAAGCTAGATATTTGAGTAATCTTCTAGTCAAAGCCGAAGCCATGTATGTTAGATGCCATTAAAGGAGTGATCGAAGCCTTTTTACAAAGATCCTTAAGTGTAAGTAGTTAATCTATGCGTTTTGAGGTTTTTCTTAAGAAAATTGAAACCTTTTTGAATTAAACCTTCTTTGTTTATTTAGATCTAACTTGTTTTAGTGCATGCATGTTGATTTGAGTTATAGATCTACAAAGAGGAAGTCAAATGGTGGAGAACCATACTAAATCCGAAGCTTAGAAGCCAAAGGGGTCACTTTTAGAGAAGATTTGAGTTATATGAGTTGAAAGGTGAGTTGGTAAGTATGAGTTAGACTTAGATATGTT
>CANYBF011996972.1:0-14844 GCA_948192965.1 Dalechampia spathulata
ATAATATTATATTTGTAATATAATCTTAAATATTACATTATTAATAATATCAATATTAAAATTAATAATAATAATTTTAATATTAATATTACTAATTTTAATATTAATAATATTAATATTAATTATTAATAATTAATAATATTATTATTATTAATTAATAATAATTTTAATATTGATATTATTAATAATGTAATATTTAAGATTATATTATATTAATAGTATTGTATTATTAATAAGTTATGTATTAATTATTATTATTATTATTATTTATTATAATAATAATAATAATAAATAATTTATTAATAATTTTAATATTAATAATAATTGTAATATTATATTAATTAATATTAAAATTATTATTAATATAATACAATATTAAAAATATTTAATTGGGACGTGGGTAGGGGAGGGGGAATTGGGACGTGGCCGCTGAATTTATGCCATATCATTTAAATTACGCCACGTCAGTTGGCCGCTGGTTAAACCGGCGGCTAACTTGAAAACAAACCAAATCGGAAATTATTTTTATTCTCACATCAAAAGAAGAATTTTTAAAAAAATTTACACCAATTTGGGAAATTGAACCCGCATCTCTGCTGCTATACCATCAAAACCATTGCATGGTTGTCATTCATTAATTTCTTTTTTTTCTTCTTTTTTTTAATTATTATTTTATACAAAGCAAAACACATTAAATCCATTACTTTTCTTATTTTTTCTACTGTGACTATTATTTTTCATTATTATTGTTTTGATTTAAAATATTATTCACTTTGCAATTTATCTGCTTTTAAATTATCTATGTGATATACAAGAAATAAATACATATATATTATATGATATATAAAAATAAATATATGTATTTTCTAGAACTGTCCAATATTAAAATATAAAAAATTGAAATATATATTTTACAAATAAAAAAGCTTAAGCATTTGTTTTTTTTGAGTTTTTATATTTTTTATAAAAATTTAATAAATCTAATGACAGATGATGGTGGAGTCATTGATGATGTGGTAGATATGATTGCCAGATATTTAAAATTATATTATTTAATTAAGAGTATAATTAGTATTTATTTTATTTGTTGACTAAATTTAATATATATTTAACAAATTTAAATTTTATGATATTTTGTCAACTTTAAAAAGTTAAATATAATATTTTATTAATTGTCCCATAAAGGATTAGATGATATTTAAATTAATAAAAATTTATTTTAATAAATGAATAAAATTTCAATTAAATAAAATTTAAATTATTTAAATTAATTCATTAATAAATTCATAAATTAACTTCTTAATTTATGTATAAATAATTTAATTTAAATATATAAAATTTTAAATTCATTTATTAATATAAAATTTTAAAAATTTTGAAAAATAATAGATTTTTAAAACAATTATAAAAGAAATATTTTAAGAATTTCATGTAGATTTATTTTTAATTTAATTTATTCAAGGTTTATTTGAAGTTTATAAGTGTTATTTATAAAAATATTTCAAAAAGTAAAATTTTTTTTGTAGTTTCAAAAATTATTTTAAATTATTTTAAAATATAAATTAAAATTTATAATTTTTATAATTAATATTTTTAATTATTAAGTTTGGGATATATAGAAAATTGAAAAAAATCAAATTTAACAGGATGAAACTCAACGCATTTATGCTCTAATAAGATCTTCTCTTTTTTTTAAAAAAAAAAAAAAAAAAAGAACGGCACGTAGCCACCCTGACACTAGACATAACCATGACGGAGAAGAGAAGAAGAAGAAGAAAGAGACTCGTGTGGTTCTAGACTTGAAGAAAAAGGGTAACCAACCGCCTTCCTCATTCTTACTCTCCAACTTTCCCATAATGGTTACAAACTTTTGCCACATTCCTTAGCTGTCCGAATCGTGCCTTTTTCTCCCATTTCCACGTTTCTTGTAATGCCTTCCTTCTCACTTTTCCTTCTTTCTAAACCAACCAGAACGACGCCATATAAGTTCTTTCCTGTCTTTTAAGGCCTACCCTCGTATCGGTTATTATTATGTCCCTATTGATCCGGATCCATTTGATCCAACTAGCTTCACCCTCTTCTTGTTCCTTTTATCTTTTGGTTTCCCCTTTTACTAGTTTTCAAAGTTGTTTCTTTTGTCTCACCATGAGGCTTTACGTGTACGTATTGCAGGCAAAAGATTTGCCTGTAAGTGACTCGTATGTGAAATTACAGGTAGGAAAGCACAAGTTCAGGACTAGAGTTTTGAGAAACAATGCAAACCCAGTTTTGAATGAGGAGTTTGTTTTCAGAATTCGTGATGCTCATGATGAGCTGATTGTGTCTGTTTTTTTCCATGACCATGATCATTATGATCATCATGATTTTGGATTGTTTGGCGGTGCCTCGGGACATTTGCTGGGGCGGATTAGTATTCCAGTTTGGTCTGTTTCTGCTGAGTATAATCATTACCTGCCACCTACTTGGTTTCCTCTTGAAAAGCCGCTTACTGGCAAATTCTTGGTACCAAAAAGGTGATGTCCTCACACCAAGGGCCCCCACCGACCGACCCTACGAGCATCGTGAGGGAGGGTAAATCATGGTATCCAGTGGCCTCCTAGACGGGATCCAGGTCTTGGTGCCCACAAGGAGTCCACCCAGAGGGCGTTACTCCCACACTGCGGCTGCCAAGACTCGAACCGTGGCTTATTGATACCAACACCACGTCCGAATACCAACTGGACTACACCCATGCAGGTACTTACTGGCAAATTCATCAATATGGACTGTGGTTGGTGTCTCTGCTTACTTCTTTGTCTTTACTTGTTATTATTGTATTCTTTTGAATCCAAATTCAATTTTTCTTTCTAATATTTTGCTTTATAAATTATTTGGTTTTGTACTATTGATGCATTCAAGTTAAACAAATAGGTCATTTCCTATTTTGAGTGGCACTACAGGAGTATACGCATAGGAAAACCCCCATTTTGCTGAATTGCGGGTACCATTATCATCGAATTGGATACGCAATCTCTGTTTTGATCGTTTTAGGCAGGTTAGGGTGTAGATTGTATGAGCAAATAGATTATGGTGTAAAATTTGATAACTAGAAAAAAGGAATAGTACTTCATGCATTTGGATCATATGATACTAAATGCTAAGGTTTCGGCGATAATGCATTGAGGTCAGTTTCGTATTCTCATCTATGGCACCTTTGCTATGCTTGCAGGGAAAATTCTTCTTACTCTTTCACTGCATAGAAAAGGCCATGACTTTCCCACCAACAACTTTATCAGTCCTAGTTTAAATACGAAGAATGAGGACCGTAGGGAATTTAATGAAGAGCCATTTATATCTTATGGTGGTATGCATTGCTCCAAAGCTCCATCGCTCAAATTGAAAGATGGGAAGAAACTAATGAAGAATATTGCATGCCGTCTGGAGAAGGTCTTTAATAAGAATGAGGAATCCTCGAAAACTGGTTGCTCTTCTGAGTCAGCCAGTGTATCGTCTGATTATGAGGATTGTCGTGAGGAGCCCCCATCCAGCTGTAGCTTTGAAGAAGCTACGGAGATCATGAATTCAAGTGAACATGAAGAAGAAATGCCAGAAAACCTCCATGGAGGCATTCTTCTTGATCATATGTATGTGGTTTGCTCGTCAGATCTCAACAAGTTTCTCTTTTCACCCGATTCACAGTTTAGGAAAAGCTTAGCTGAATTGCAGGGTACAACAGATTTAGAAGAGGGGCCTTGGACTTGGAAATCAGTTAATATGTCTCATCTAACACGAATTGTTACCTACACAAAAGCTGCTACCAAGTTAGTTAAGGCTGTTAAAGCCACCGAGGAGCAGACCTATTTAAGAGCTGATGGGCGGCGGTTTGCTGTCTTGGTAATTGTTAGCACACCAGATGTTCCATATGGAAGGACTTTCAATATTGAGTTGCTGTACAAGATAATGCCTGGACCAGAAATGTCTTCAGGGGAAGAGTCATCTCACCTCATAATATCATGGGGCATCAACTTTCATCAGAGTACTATGATGAAAAGCATGATTGAAGGAGGAGCAAGGCAAGGACTGAACGAGAGTTTTGGTCAGTTTGCTAACTTGTTAGCTAAAAACTTTAGGGTTTTGGATTCCACATACACATCAGGGAAGGATGATGTGCTGACAAACATGGCAGCAGAACATGAGTCCGACTGGGAAATGGCGATTGATTACTTTTGGAATTTCACTGTTGCATCCACTTTTTTTATGGCGTTTTACGTTGTCCTACATATTCTATTATGTGAACCAAATAAACTCCAAGGCTTGGAATTTAACGGGCTTGACTTGCCAGATAGTTTTGGACAGCTTATCACTTCTGCAATTTTAGTCATTCAACTGGAAAGAGTTTATAAAATGGCATCACATTTCATACATGCTAGGTTGCAAAGAGGTAACTATCTTTTTCAACCTTTCTTATATTTTATTTAAATTTGAAATCCTGGAAATTGTAATAATGCTATAATCCAACCTGGTCTATCTTGCATCTCACCGTGAACAGGAAGTGATCATGGCATTAAAGGCCAAGGTGATGGGTGGGTTCTTACTGTGGCGTTAATTGAGGGAACAAATTTAGCGTCATTGGACTCAACAACCCTTTCAGATCCCCATGTAGTGTTCTGCTGTAATGGAAAAAGCAGAACAAGCTCTGTCAAGCTCCAAACTAGCAATCCCCAATGGAATGGTAAAGCCTTTTCTTGTAGGTAGCTTTACTTCGTAATTTCTGCAACTCTATCTGTTAAAATGGTGTCTAGAAATAATGCAGACATACTTGAGTTTGATGCAATGGAGGAACCACCATCAGTTCTAGATGTGGAAGCTTTTGACTTTGATGGTCCATTTGACCAGGCCACATCACTTGGGCATGCTGAGATCAATTTTCTCAAGCACACATCTACCGAACTGGCTGACATGTGGATTGGCCTGGAGGGAAAGCTTGCCCAGTCTTCTCAGTCAAAGTTACACTTGAGAATCTTTTTAGACAACAACAAAGGTGTCGAGACGATTAAGGAGTACTTGACAAAGATGGAAAAGGAAGTCGGGAAGAAGGTGAAATATTTTGTTATTTGTTGTATGTGTGCATATATATGCTCGTGTCTCCAAGCGTTCATATGAATCCAATTTGGGGTCTGTTGCAGTTGAATTTGCGATCTCCGCACAGTAATTCGACATTCCAAAAACTTTTTGGGTTGCCACCGGAGGAGTTTCTTATCGGTGACTTCACGTGCTACCTGAGGAGGAAGTTGCCTTTGCAGGTGATATCTATGGTTTCCATGCCTGCATAAAGTTATAGAAAGGAAATAAAATTGTTCAACTATAAAACTGAGCGCATGAATCCGTTTTTCTGACTCCATAATTTATGCATGAGAAGAAAGAATTGAGGTACCACTGCTTTAGCAGCTCATTCCATCACATGTTGAATAAAGGAGCTCAATTTGAATGCAGGGCAGGCTTTTCTTATCTTCTAGAATTGTGGGGTTTTATGCCAATTTTTTTGGACATAAAACAAAATTTTTCTTCCTTTGGGAGGATATCGAGGACATCCACGTGCTTTCCCCATCATTCTCTTCATTTGGTAGCCCAACTCTAGTCATGGTTTTGCGGAAGGGTAGAGGTCATGATGCAAGGCATGGGGCAAAGAGCCTCGATGAGGAAGGCAGGCTCAGATACTTCTTCCAGTCCTTTGTGTCCTTTAGTGCAGCCAGCAGGTAGCAGTAAAGTAATCTACTTCTGTTCAGTATCCGTAATTCTAAATGATGTGCTTCTGTTGCAAGTTGTGGTGATTCATCGGGTTTCTCGACAGGATGATTATGGGCTTGTGGAGAGTAAGAATGCTGACCCCTGAACAGAAAGAGATGATTGCTGAAGACCAGCACCTAGATCAAGAAGAAAGTCAAGTCACGTTTGAAGACTCTGGACCTGTTTTGGTTGTTGAAGAGGCAAAGATGTCAAGAGTTTACTTCGCCGAACTGCTCATTAGTGTGAGTGTTCAATCTTCTTCTCATCCATTTCCTGCTTCTTTCTAAAGCGTTCATCCTGTTTGGTGTTGATACTGAACCTGGAATGACGGTGCAGTTAAAAGAACTCATGGAAATATTTGAAGGAGGAAAGTTGGAGCATGAAATCATGGTAAAATCTGGATGCCTTAACTATGCAACTACCGCATGGGAGTCGGTGCAACCTGGTGTTTTTGAACGGTATCTCTCTTACAGATTTAACCGCCATGTTTCAATCTTTGGAGGGGATGTAACCTGCACACAACGGAAGTCTCCAATTGAGAATAATGGAGGGTGGATTGTAAACGAGGTCATGGTGCTCCATGGTGTTCCATTTGGTGATCACTTCCGCGTACGTGACATGAAGTTCTGGATCTCCTATTATTCCCACGATCGTGTTAACAGCAACTCAGGTTACAGTTTCGGCTATTTTTCTGATTCGTTTGCAATTGCAGGTCAATGTCAGGTACCAAATTGAGCAATCTTCTCATGTTGACAGTGCATGCAAATGTGATGTTTATGTTGGAACAACCTGGTTGAAGAGCACCAAGTTCCTGCAGAGAATCACCCGAAACATAACCGAGAAATTCACCCATAGACTGAAGGAAATATTCGAATTGCTCGAGAGAGAAGTCCTGTTCATGTCTCAACAGGGTGATGTAATTTGACGAATTATGCAACCTGGGAGCTGGATTTCCTTCTGGGAATTTTCCCATATGAGTCAAGTAGCCAATGGCATCATGACAAGGAAACAAAACAAGTTTAAGTGTATAGGGTAGACTAAAGTTACATTCATAACCTTAACTCTTCATTTCGATAAAAGTTGCCTGTAACATATCATACTCCTATAATTTATTAAAGTCGCTATGAATTAGTGATAAAGTCCCCAACTCCCCATGTGCATGCACATGCTTGCCATTCCTAAATCTCACAGGAATTACTCATCATATCCAATTATACAACCCCACCCACATAATCATATAATCTAAGCAAGCTCACCAAGAAATTCCATTCCCTTGTTTTCTCGAGAATATGTTGGAAACAAGAACTTGGAGACCAACTTCTTTCTTGCTGATCGCTTCCATCTTCCTCTCTATATCCATCGTTACATGCTGTGCTAACAGTGGCATCCACTGGTCAGCCTTCAACGTACCGGTTATTTTGATTGGTGGGCTCCTGTTAACGTCAACAATGGTGGTTGTGGCGGCCCGTGCCACCATGTTGGCATGGATCACTGTCCTGGTAATGCTTACCTTCGCCGGAAAGCGTCGCAAGGTGCTTGTTCAACAGGGGAGGAAGATCACTACCGAGGTTGTTATGTACTTGTTCAAAGTCTGAGCTTGTTGGAGATGGAGGAATCATAGTATAATTTGTTACTACATACAATCATTCTACGTGTAGTTAAAGTTTCATTCTTATATTTTTCTTACTAGTGTTGTTAGTTTGTTAAATTTAATTTATTTTAATTATACAATTTGAAAATTTTAAATTATTTAAAATATAAATTAATTTTTAAAAATTTTGAAAATGGATAAAATTTGAGAAAATAATTGGACCATCATAATCAAACAATTTATTTACTTATTTTTAGATTTATAAATTAATTAACAAATCCATTTACAAATATATAATTTCAAATTCAACCATTAATTCTAAAATTATAGAATCTGAATTTCATTTATTTTATAAAATATCCCATCGATTTAAAGAGGTTTTCATGTTATTATTTTTCTTTTTTTTTTTACTTAATTTTTTATTGTAAAATTAAAGAAGTAAAGAGTCTGTTACGGATTCCTAGCAACTTACAACCAACGAACCAGTAATCATGTCTGTAAAGAGAAAATCATAATTCTCCGTCGGAAGTTGGCAATATCAAACTCAACAACAGCAGGAAGAGATTAGTGGGCAAGTTGGTATTATTTAAAATTTTCTTACATGAACTGAAAGTACTGCGGGAATAGATTAGTTAGGTGAAAATGGTAAAAGAAAGAAAGCAACAGGAAGCATCTTCTGCTTGTTGGTGACCCCATGTTCGACGAAGATCAGCATCCATGTGCCTTTGATTTGTTTTATCATGGTTCCCACTTCTTCTTTATTATTATTATTATATTTGTTTACAAAAATCTTCCCCTACGGTCTGGACTTTACTGAACAGACGCAATCACCTCCATGATCTTGTGTTCATCGGGACAGAAGTTCTGTGCAAGCAAAGATTATTAAAACCAATCTCAACCCCATTTCTCCATTTAACTAACTTACTTCTTTTAGTGAATTCTGGAATTTTTGTGATTAAAAATAATATATGATATGTTCAGTTTGAGATTGCCTTTCTTTAACCATTTTCCCCTTTATGGGGGGATTCTTCTCTTCTCCCTATGAATTTTAAAAGTGATCTCTTTGCGCCCCCCCTCTCGCTTTCTCTCTCTCGGCGCTGAACATGTGGGGTTCTTTCATTCCTGCATTGTAGATCAATAATTTATGATTTTGACATCTGGGTTTTGGTCTCTGAGATGTGGTTATTTGAAGAACATGTCACGGAGCATGTCTTGGTTGTTCCAGTGTTGACAGTCAGTACCTTATCCATTAACAAGTTGAAGTGAGTTTTTCAATGTGTTTTCCTTTTTGAGGTATAGCGTATGGATTTTCGTGCAAAATGGGTGACAAAAGACCAGAGGAGTTCTGTTATTGAGGAGATATAGATGTTGAAGGTTTTCCCTTTTTCAGAAACATGGAATCGGATAATACATTTGACTCATCTGATGAATTCAATTTGGATGCTAAATGGCTCATTGACCCAACACATCTTTTTGTTGGTCCAAGAATTGGAGAGGGTGCTCATGCTAAAGTGTATCAAGGAAAGTAAGTTTATCTTATGATTCTTATCGTATTCGTATGTAACTGCATGGTCATCGATGTCCTGATTTGCTGGCAGAAGAATGCTGCTGTACTAACGTTTCAGCTTGTCTTTAGACATGCATTTCTGTTGTTTTTGTTACAGATGTTTGACTTTTGCATGCCTCAAACTTTACAAGCTATGAACATTTTCATGGACTTGCATCTTAGCGATCAGTAATGGAAGTGGTTTGGAGTTTTTATTTGGAGTTACTCAACTTTGTCTTCAGATACAAAAACCAGACTGTTGCCATTAAAATTGTTCATAAAGGAGAAACTTCAGAGGAGATTGCAAAGAGAGAAGCACGGTTTGCTAGAGAAGTTGCAATGTTGTCAAGGGTTCAACATAAGAATTTGGTGAAGGTTAGATTTGATTTCCTGGTTTTTTAGATGGTTGATCTGAGCTACCCGTCATATACTATACGTGGCATGACGTCAGTGCTAACAAGACAACAAGACAAAGTAAATCCTGAACCTTTTGTATCTGCACAGTTTATTGGTGCCTGCAAGGAACCAGTGATGGTAATAGTTACTGAGCTTTTACTAGGAGGGACATTGCGAAAATACTTGCTGAACATGCGGCCAAGGTGCTTAGAGACTGGTGTCGCTATTGGTTTTGCACTCAACATTGCTCGCGCTATGGAATGTCTGCACTCTCATGGAATCATACACCGTGATCTGAAACCAGGTAAGCTTTTAAGTTTCTGGTTATTTAGGATCCTAATATGCAACTGCAAATTCCATGTGGACTTCGAACGCTCATTTTCTTGCAGAGAACTTGTTGTTGACCGCGGACAACAGAACCATCAAACTTGCAGATTTCGGCCTAGCAAGGGAGGAGTCATTAACAGAGATGATGACTGCTGAAACAGGAACATACCGTTGGATGGCACCTGAGGTATTCACTTAAGAAAGCCGTAACTTTTCATTCGGGTTTAGAAATTAATCTTTATCCTCATCTCTATGCCTGAGAAACTATTTCCTAAGTAGTGCTTGTTTCACCTTGTTTCACCGTGGCAGCTGTACAGCACTGTTACATTAAGGCAGGGAGAGAAGAAGCATTACAACCATAAGGTGGATGCTTATAGTTATGCAATTGTGTTATGGGAGCTCTTACATAACAAGTTGCCATTTGAAGGCATGTCAAATCTCCAGGCAGCATATGCAGCGGCTTTCAAAGTAGGTATTTGGAAGTTTAATTAAGAACAAAATAGTAGCTGTAGCGATACAACAACCAACAGGGAAAACAGTAGTCTTGGCAGGAAAATAAAAGCTATCCTAGTAGTTCCTTTTGCTGCTTTTCAACAGTTAAAACATGGATTCCACCGTTGCAGAACGTGAGGCAGAGTGCTGAAAACCTCCCAGAGGAATTGGCAGACATATTAACTTCGTGCTGGAAGGAAGACCCAAATGCCCGACCCAATTTTAGCCAGATAATCCAAATGCTTCTTAATTATCTAGCTGCTATTGCTCCTCCTGAACCAGCTATTCCTTATCGTATCATCACTTCTGAGAATTTCAGCTTGCCACCAGAATCTCCAGGCACAAGCTCCTTGATGGCAGTACGTGACGACGCAGGGGAAACCCCAAAGGCGAAAATGGAAAACCAACCAAAATGTTTCTTCCTCTGCTTCAACCAGTGTTACTGATTCTCTGGCAGCAACACAAATGACTGCACCCTAGTTCTTGCTTGGATTGGAACTTGGTCGGTTAATTTCAATCTGAGTAGATTTTGTTAGCTTAAAACTAATAAATTCAGATTTGTACTCGTCCATCTGGGATGGCTTATGCTATTGCTAAACTCGCTCGCTTCATAGGATCACAATGCTTATGACTCGACTGAGGAAACCACTTCCAAATTTTGTAAGAACATTTGGAAAGAATGAATAATAAAGTTCAAAATGTGAAAAAAGCAGAGGTAAAATGTCTCCGAGCCTGTAAACTTGTTCTTCATTTCTTAACTTGTCAGTGCATTCACTATTCCAGTTCAAAAATTGCAGTAAACCAGACTCATAAAGCTGCATTCTTTAGCATAAGATGCTCCGACACAAGGGAATAATTGAACTTCAACCTAAATTGAAGGAGATGAATTGGCTAGAGTGTAAAATTAATTAACAACCTGGTATGCTTATTCATTGCCATCAGACTTGGATAAAATTTATATAAACATAATTGACCAATCGGATCAAGTGAATTCCATTCTTTAGTGCACAGACTGAATGGGCAGAGATCCTTTGAAGTTATTGACCAACTACCAGTAGTCGTTGCAGGAACATGACCCTTCTTTGAAGTGGTGGAAGCGATTTCGATCCCTGAGGATGATTTCTCTATTGTACACCCTTGATACTAATTTTGCCGCATTATGGCAATCTGTACATACTCTGAGATTTTTGGACACTCTAATTGTAGCTCCAGGAGGAGTTCTAATAAGGCCAAATGCAATGGCCAGCTTCTCACTATGATGAGACACTGCAACTTCCTTGTCATCTTCCTCTGCATCTAATCTTGCATCTGCTATGTTGGGGACGTATCCAGCTGATTTGATTTGTTTCATCATTTCTTCAGTTGCAGTGTAGACTTCCTTGAGTGAACGTGCATTTTCCTCCGCTAAAAACTCATAAACCTCTCCTTCCAACTCAATCGAACTATAACCAGGAGTTTTCTGGATTCCCTTTTCTTTCATCTGATTCCTTACCTTCATTGCATCCTCCCATCTCCCCTTTGATGCATAAATATTTGATAAAAGAATGTAATCACTACTAAGCATTGGTTCCAAACCAACTAGATGTTTCACAGCTACTTCGGCCATTTCAAGATTTTTATGAGCTTTGCAAGAAGCCAACAATGTTCTCCATATAATAGCATTGGCTGGTATAGGCATTTTCTCTATAAATTGATAAGCTTCTTCAATCAATGCAGCTCTACTAAGGATATCTACCATGCAACCATAGTGTTCCTTCCTTGGTTGAATACCAAAGTCTCTACTCATACAGTCAAAGAACTTGCGACCCTCATCAACTAGACCGACATGACTACATGCAGATAGAACTCCGATGAAAGTAACATCATTTGGCTCAACATTACTTTGCCGCATCAATCTATAGAATTCAAGGGCCCTTTTTCCTTGTCCATTGTTAGCAAGACCCTGAATAAGGGCTGTCCATGAGTACACATTTTTCACAGGCATCAATCGGAACACTTCGATTGCACTATCTATTAGTCCACATTTTGCATAAAAGTCTATTAGAGCCGTTCCAAGTGTGACATTCAGCTTCATCTTCTTCCTCCTAATATACAAGTGAATCCATTTACCAGTCTCCAGTGCACCTAGCGCAGCACAACAAGAGAGCGCGCTGACCATAGTAACCTCATTAGGTTCCAAATTTGCCACCTGCATCCCATTAAATAGATCGAGAGCTTCCTGGCACCTCCTCGCTTGACTATAACCAGAAATCATAGCACTCCAAGCAACAACATCCCTTTGTTCCATTTGGTCGAATAACCTTCGCGCCTCATCCACCTCACCACATTTTGCGTACATATCAACAAGTGCAGTTACTAAATTCGCATTCACATCAAGCTTATTTTCCCTTACATATTCGGCAATCCACTCTCCCAATTCTATATCAGCCAATCTACCACAAGCTGCCAAAGCACTGATCAAAGTAATATCATTAAACCCGACACCCAATTCCTTCATTTGATAAAATAACTTCAAAGCATCTTCATAACAACCACTCTTAACGTAACCAGAAAGCATTGAGTTCCACGCAAAAATATCTTTATCTGACATTCCATCGAACACTTTCCTCGCAACCACAACGTCACCACAACTAGCATACATATGAATCAAACTGTTCAAAACAATAAGATTAGACCCAAACCCACATTTTACAATCTGGGCATGAATCTGTTTTCCTTCTTTGCTGCCGCGAAATTTAGAGCAAACTTTTAGAGTACAAGGAAAAGTGAATGCATTAAATGGCACCCCGTTTTTAAGCATTTGGATAAAAAAGGTGAGGGCTTTTTGAGAAGATTGCTTCAAGGTAAAAGCCCTTATCATAATATTATAAGCAGAAGAATCGGGACCATCGATTTTATCGAAAATAGATAGCGCGTATTCCATGGTCGTGGTAGGGAGGATTATAGCGGCGGATTCGAGAAGATTCTCGGTGACCGTAGAGTCGATATGACGACGAGTTTTGAGGAGATAAGCATGGACCTGGTTTAGGTCCTTGATCGTTTTGCATTGTTGCAAAATCAGGGTTTTTGGGTTCTCAGGAAATTGGCTAATGGAGGTTACCGGATTGAGGATATTGGCCGGAAACTGCGCCAATATCGTAGTAGCCATCTGTATGTGAGGTTGTCTGGTTAAGACGACATTTAAGATACCGGCGAGGATAAGAGCTAAAACGCCGTCGTTTTGATCATCCCTTGCAAATTTGTATTATCCAATTTATTAGAACATGTGAAATACGTATGCCATTGCTGTTTAAGGTAAATTATTTTTAATTATTTAATATTTAATAAATAAATTATTCTCCTAGTTTGCTTTTAATTTTTCATTTTGATTACTCATAAATATATAAAAAAATATTTATTAATATCAATATTTTACTAAAATATGACGAAGTATATGGTAGTAATATTTTATTGGGACAGAATATGATACATGTATAGTTAACATCATGAATATTTTGAAGGTGACATAAAGCTTGGAATCCTCTTTTAACTTCAAACCCATATTATGTGACATCAACACCAGAGACCCAGTTCTTGCATCCTTTCCTCTCCTCTTTCTTGGCATTGATTCCCCTCTTGTGGTTGATTCTACTCTGGCGTGCATACAAGATAAGGAATCGTATGCTACTTTTATCGATAAAGAATAAATTTTTAAATTGATTATAACATATTTCGAATTCAAATTTTAATATTGTTAGATGCTTTTTTTCTTTTTTTATATAAATCATTTGAAACGGGAATAATAAAATGCCAGCCAGCTTTCCGAGAAAGCAGGAAAATGATGTGTTTAGTAATGTCTATAAATTTGTATGAACTACCGGTCAATCAATATTCACGTAGACGAGCAAAAACCAACACCAAATGGCTCTATCCCCAGTCTTCTATTCCAGGCAATATGACTGGGAACCTACCTCCACTGATTACCATGTCTATACTTCAACGACGGAAGGGATGCCTAATAGGCTTCCTGACGTCTCTCGCTATCCGAATGTTCGTAATATCGTCAACCGCAGGAATAACCGCAAAGAGGAACCTGAAATGATCCATCAACTGGAAAACAACCAAAAGCAGCACCATCGTCATTCACCTAAGCATGGTAAAATGGTTCATATGGCCGATCAAGTGCAGGTTATTCCCCAGGAAAGCCCCCAAGTTGTCGTTGAGGAGAATATTGATTTTGAGACGGATGGTTTTCTCCAGCAGAAGCAGATTACTTACCAGGAAAAACCAAATGTTGTCGTTGCAGAGAATGTTGATATGGAAACGGATGGTTTTCTACAGCAGAAGCATAAGGGTTTTGAGCTGTCCAAGTGGAAGACCTTCAAGATGAATTAAGTAATCATTAGGATTGGAAACATGAACGTGTCATTATATTGATGCCATGTTTTACGGTTAAACGACAGGCAAGCTGCTATACAGTAGTGTTTCTAGCACAACTTTTATATTTGAATAAATAAAAACACCTGTCTCGATTTCTTCTGGCTGTAGATGTTCTTACTGCTTTTGTCTAGTATTACGTATCCTGTTAGTGTCATTGTCACATCATGCATTACATGACTTGTTGTGCATTTATAAATTAATGTTATAATGAAATTTCTATGATAATGATGTGAAAATGGTATAGAATAGTGAGTATGATAATTAGAAATGCGTTTCAAGCTTGAAAAAGGGACATTTCATATTCTGT
>CANYBF011997232.1:0-18447 GCA_948192965.1 Dalechampia spathulata
ACAATAAAAATCATGTTATGACAATTAAATAATGCAAGATCAATAAAAAGGGATTGATTTACCTCTTGTAGATTCTCCAAAGCATTAAGGAATGGGAATTGTGATCCAATCCGATCCAAATCCAAGTTTAGGTGATTAAAATGCCTAATTCTAGTTGATTTTAGTGCATTTTGATTAATCCTAATGCCTTAGATTGATTAGAATTGTGTTTTGGAGTGCCAAATCACATTTTGAGTTGCCGACGGCTGCCTAGGAGTCTTAGGGTTTCGCTAAAAATTCCTGTCCTTAAGCCAAATGGCAGATTAGGGTTTAATTAGGTCTGCCCTCGGGGACATACGCGATCGCGTATGTTGTGTAACCAAACATATGCAATCGCATATGATCATATATGGCGTGCAAATGAGACATATGCGATCGCACATCTTCCCGAAAGTGCCAAATGGAACCCTAAACGGGCCTAGCCCGGTCCGAAAGGACCCCAGACGGTCCGAAAGAACCCTAAATTTCCCAGAATCAACTCGGAATCGATCTGAATCAAAGCCGGGCCACCTAGAGTGAGGCTTGTGAGGTATGAGCGTCGGTTTCTGCCGACCACCTAGAGTGAGGCTTGTGAGGCTCACAAACCGGGGACCACACTTGGAGCGAAAGCGCAGTCTTCCTAAGGGGTTCCCTTAGGGAATGGTATGGACTCAAAAGAGTCACAAGAGAGTCACCATTGGATGGTTCCGGATTGGTCCAACCGACCCATAGCATGAGTGCTAGTTAAACCCTTCAGAGATTGGGTTCAGGTGGTGGAGATCTATTCTATAAGTTTCCAAAATTGATTTTACCATTATATTTGGGATTAATTGTCCTAAGCAGGCAAGCATACGAGCGTAAATGTAAGCACACAGTGTGGCATGTGATTTGGCATTGCAAGGTTGCATGTAGAATGGCATATAATGCTATATGACATTTAGATAGCATGGCATATGCATAGCATGCGAAATAGCGATAAAATAACATGGCATATGCATGACATGTGAGCGTGAATGACATATCATATTTATGATATGGTAACCTAACATGTATATAAGCATATAACATGGCAAATAACATAGAGCGTTACACGTTAATCATTTTGGATTGTTTTGGTGTTTGGCATATGCATAGCAAATGCATGGCATATACATGATACGTAGGATGAATGGCATATCATATGCATGATATGTGAAGTGATGCATGTCATGGCATATGTATAACAGGGCATAATAAATGACATACCATATGCATGGCATGTGAAATGAATAACATATCATATGCATGATATGTGAGATGATGTAATACATGTCATATGCATGACATGTTATATGTATGACATACCAAATGCATGGTATGTGAGATGATATATGGCATGGAATATGCATAGTGGATGACATATCATATGCATGACATGTTACATGGATGACATATCATATGCATGGCATGTGAAATGAATGACATATCATATGCATGACATGTAAATAATGAGTGGTATACCATATGCATGGTATGTGAAATGATGTATGGCATGACATATGCATGACATGGCATAGTGGATGCATATGTTAATGTGTATTCATCATAGTATTTATCGTGGTATACGGTATGACATGTGTTATGGCATACGATGTGACATGGCATCATGGCATAATGACATGTGATATGGCATATATATGCATGGCAAGGCGTATTGATTGCGCGTATTTAGCGTAATTGCGTATTGGTGTATTTATACATATATGCATATGAAATATAGTATGTTATGGCATGGCATGACATATACGTGTGTGATGTGTCATGTGACATGGCATGTGACATGATGACATATATTTAGCAAATATAAATCATCCACGAGTGAAAAATAATAATGGTCGTGAAAGGGATCGATGAAATTAGGGGATACATATGATATAGGAGGATTAATTATTACAAGCCAATAATGATCTACCCTATTACATAAATATCCTCGCCTACATATTTTGGGATGTTAAGTAATGTCCTCTCCACCTCAAGCACTATTCCTCCTCGGGTTGCATGAGCCAAAAATGCACGAATGTTTATTATGCAAATAAACACAAATAAATTCATTAGTAGTAAATGAATTTGGGATTTATTTGATTAGTCCAATGCCATTTAAAAGCACGAACCAAGAATCAACATCCAACAATTATTAGGCAATAATTATAAAAATTAACACGAGCTGGATCATGAAAATTAATTTTGTAAAAATAATTTTTGGAAAAATTATTTTTATTTAATCATGGAAAATTAAATGGGAGGGCTAACATCACAAAAATTGCTGGAGATAGCCACTCGACCAATTTAAAATTCAATCATTTCAAAAATCGCATTTATACGATAAAAAATTGCATTTTATCATAAAAATATATTTTGAGGCCGAAATTAATTAAATGTAATTATTTTATGACATATCCAGAATATTTGAGCCACTGTAAGCATCAAATACCACTGGATCTGTCAAAATACAATGAAATACGGTCTGAAATATGATTTTTCTGGAAAAACATGAACTATGTGCACCGCGTATCAGGCTATGTGCACCACACATAGACTGTGTGTGGCGCACATAGGCAGACATGTGGCACACATAGGTTGTAAATCTGTAAGAAAATTCAATCTGTGAGTACAGAATTAAACTACAGACAAAATCCAGCAACTTTAATGAAGACAATATCTCATTTTGACCTCGGATCAGCCTCCGATTTGCAGCTCAAACATTTAATTATGTAATTAAATGAAATAATTAATTTTAAGGTTAAAATCAATTAGATCTGAGCAATTTTTGATAGATCCGGAACCCCAAGTGCATGGAAAAGCTACTGGAGTCATTGGAAAATTCAGATCTGAAGCGGATCGGGCAAAAAATGGGTTTTTTTGTGAAAAATATGATCTATGTGCACTACATATAGATCTATGTGCGCCACATATAGGCTATGTGTGGCACACATAGATCTATATGTGGCGCATATAGTTTGAGAAATCGAAGAAAAATTAAAGATTTTTAAGCAGAAACCCTAGATCGGACCTAAAATCAGAGTTTTACTCGTGGATTTGCATCCAAATCAAAAAAAATAATTTTAAAATTAAAATTATTCAAGATCCATCAAGTTTTAAGGTAGATCCAAGACACCCAAGGCATGGAGAGGCCTTAAATGTCACTAAAATAGCCAGATCGAGCAAAAAACTGGCTAAAAACGGGAGAAAATCAACGTTTTCTTTGAAATCTGGGGCCTATATGTGCAGCATATAGGCCTATGTGCACCACACGTGCTACATGTGGCACACATAGGACTATATGCGCAACATATAGTCTCAAAAATTAAATAGAAAGGAGAAGAAACGAGGATCCCAAACTATATGATTGAATACAAAGTCTCAAGGGCGCCATATTCAAGGAGCCCAAACTATATGATTGAATAAATCCTCCTCTATCTATTGTATAATGATTTTTTTATTTGTAATTTCTGAATTTGTATTATTTTTTATATTTTCATTTTACTACTTGAATAGTTGTCAGTCGAACCACAGGAGAAAACAATATTATGAATAGTATTTTACTACAGTGACCTTGCTACAGTGCCATTTCAGTACTCAGCTACAGTACTATAGTGGCACTGTAGCAGTGGATTTGGGCCAAGGTACTATTCATTACTGTAACAGATACTATAGCATAGGTACTATAGCAGAATACTGTAGCAGTTACTGTAGCAGAACATTGTAATAGTTACTATAGCAGAGTACTATTTTGGCAGAGTTTTGGTTGCTCTAGAGAGCAAATTCGGGATCCCAAAAATGTTGCCCCAAGCTCTATATTTATAGAGCCAATTTTGGCGATGGCAAAATTGTAATTTTCAACCCGGATTTGAAAAATTAAAGGCTATGTGCACAGCACATAGCCTATATGCGTAGTATATAGTTTTAGACCCGTCACGTAGGGCCCACTGTGGCCACATTGGGACATGGACCCATGCCTTATAAGTGTTATTCAACATTCTAAGATGTTTTTCATGAAGAAAAGTTTTCTGGATTCGGTCCCGAAAAGGCTCCCGACCAAACGTTTTTACTATGTAATATGCGGTGCGCATAGTACTATGCGCACCACATGTAGCTATTTACTCCACCCCATATGTATGAAATGAGATGTGTGCCATATGTCCAGGAAGATGCAAACGACATTCTGAGTCACTTTGCAGTTTTAAATTTTGCCAAATTCGGTCGCGAACTACGGGTTTCCCGTAATGTGCTCGTTTTAGGGCCCGTAGCGCTATTTTGGCCCAAAAGTGGCATTTGGTGTGCCAAAAGTCGTGCCTCATGCAGGCATCGATGGAAATATGTTCTGTGTGCACAGAACACTCAAAATAGGTTTAACTGGGTGGCAGGCTCCACCAGTACCCTTGGTGGGTCCCACAGCGTAGCAGGCCTGGATTATGGCATTTGGGATGCCACGAGATGTGCCTTGCGTAAGGCAGTTGTGAAATGTATTCTATAAGTATAGAATACACAGAATAGGCCAATAGGGGTAGCAGACCCTACTAATGCCTAGTGGGTCCCACAGCGCGGTGGTCCCAGAATGTGGCATTTGGGATGCCACAGGATGTGCCTTGCATAAGGTAGCTATGAAATGTATTTTGTAAGTACAGAATACATAGAATAGGCCAATAGGGGTGGTGGGCCCTACCTATGCACTATTCATGATTAATAGTGCAAAGTGCCTAAAATGCAATATTTTACATTTCATGTGGTTTGTCTCGTATAGGCAACAATGAAGTATGTTTTGTATGTACACAACACTCAGAATAGGGAAATAAGGGTGGTGGGTCCTGCCAAACACCGTGGTGGGCCCCACCAGATCTGATGTATTCTGTGCACCAGAATATTCAGAGGAAGCTACAGAAGCCTATGTGCATAATCGGGGTCGATACCGGGGACTAATCAACAGAAACCCGAAATTGCAAGAGTGTGAAAAGTCATGGTCAACAGTTTGCCCCCTGATCAGGACCATTTTGAAGGGACACAAACATAAGTCGTCAAAATGAGATCTAATCATAACATGACTTTTCAGAGAGAGTAGGAAGCGTACCTGACCGATGCACGTGTCGAGGCATAATGCTTATGCTAAAACTAGCGAGGGTGCTTGCGTCGAGGCTTGAATCCCAATTCTGCCACTGGGAACCCGGTGCTCGAGCTGAAAGATCAAGGCTGATCTGTGGTCCTCAGTAGGATTGATGGCTTTGCTGCAAGTAAATCATTTAAAGTCGGCGTTCAGATGCCAATGCATTAGGATTTAGGAACCAAGGGCTTGGTTCTGCGATCACTGTGGGGTCTTGTGGTCAACTGTGGGACTTGGGAGACCGTCTGCTGGGTCAATTCTTGCGCTATCATAAAAATGTCAAATATCACCAAATTAGCATCTGGGACCCTCTGCTGGGTCTTTGACATTTCTGGTTGATAGTTTTGACCATTAAATTCCCAATTCTGTCACTGGGAGCCCGACGTTCAGGTTATTTCGATCAGGCTGACTGGTGGTCACTATGAGATCGATGGTTTCCTTGCGAGTAAATCATCTGAATTCAACATTCAGATGCTTATGCGTTAGGGTTTTATAGTCAAATTCTTGACTCTGTGATCTTTACTGGATCGGGTAGTTCAGCGGCGGAACCAGTGGTGACCGTCTGCTGGGTATGGGTGATCAACCGTCAGATCTGTTCTCATGCCATCAAATAAGTATTGACTATCTCCAAAGTCTACATTTAGGACCCTCTGTCGGAATGCAACATTATTTGGTCAACAACTTGACCAGAAGTCAAAAGCTTGACTACTTTTGATCGCATGCTGGATCAATTTCCTGTCTATGCCAAACATAGGAAAAGAATTTATTAGTAAAATTGGCATTAAAATAGTCCAGGAAAAATACCTGAATTTTTGAATATCAGTATGCTGCATTTTGACTGATTTTTCAGATTTTACAGACGCTGTGGGACGTGAAATTTTTGCCAAAGGCCTAATTCTTCACGTGCATCTTAGTGGGACCTAGGCTCACATTAGCAGGAGTGCACAGTGGCATGTGCATGTTAGCAAAAATTGCTACATGCAGAGCGTGTTCCCCTGTGTGTGGTGCACATAGCTTAGAAATTTAATATTCTTAGGCTTCCAATTCAAAAATCATTTCGTTTCCCTTCCAAAACTTGATTTTCTCTGAAACCCTATACTGAAAATTTTGTGTTTTTGCAAAAATGGTCGGAATTAGGATGCAACCGACCCCCTGAAACCCAAAATCCATCCCGAGCTATGCTTTAACTGAGCATACGACCCGTCATAGCTATTTTGGGGCTCATTTTGGTGATGCAATTGCTGAGACCTTCGCCATAGACTCCCATCGGTCCTGAGCTCCTTTAGGCTAGAGCTTGGTTCCTTGTATTTTTGATAGTGTTTGGCCCAAATTAGGTTCTAGGCTAGAGCTAGGTTTAGGTATGCGTGCATTTTTCTGGACGGTTCAATGAAAATCATGATTTTTAGTGTGGGTTTCGCTATGTGTGGCGCACATAGTAGTGAAAAATATACCAAAATGCGCATTTTTGACTATTTTTCAAGCGTTTAGGCATTTTATGGATTCATAGGCATGAATAAATGCATTTAGTTACTGTAATGTTTATCTAAGTCTTGTTGAATGTGTATGTTGACCTTGCAGATCATGGCGTATGAGTTTGGGTTATTGCCAGAACCTAAAATTCCATATGGAGTACCTCTTGGTTTTCCATGCATGCAAGCATGGAGTATACCGCAATGGAAGCTTGATTACACAATGGATAAGTTGAAGGTACATCTCAACAATTTGACCCGGGATTAGGTAAGAAGAAATAATTTAATTAGCATTAAACTGTATTGAACTTGTTTGAGAGGTACCTGATTCTTGTTGCTTTTAGAATAGGTATGTCTTGATCCCTGGAGTAATATGTACCCGAGGCCAGAGTACTTGACTAGCTCAATGCATAAGGATGAATAATACATGTTGTTGGAGAGTCATGAAAGCAGACTCTTTTATCTGGGTGAGCATGTTGTGGACTGGCGTCTAGGGCCAGACAGTCGAGTGGAGCCTGCTGTACCCCCGAGAGTGATGTTCTGGGCATCGTGTACTGAGATTGACCCAGAAATAATTGCTGCACTGAATGGTATTCCCGGGTGGGAACGTCTGTCAGACTCACCAATTGATTACCCCTCTTTCATCCATTTGAGATTACTGTGGCCTGTGGAGCTTTCCACATGCATAGGCTTACATGACAGAGCTAGTGGGTCTAGTGCTAGACCTGATCTTTATGGAGGCCGAGGTGGGGGACGTGGTTCATCAACTGTTGGCAGTTCTCGAGACAACAATGCCTCGAAGAGGTCTTGAGACTCCAGACCTAATATGGTCCCATCGAGGCCAAAGTCTGGCACTCCAGAGATACCTCCGGGGTATGAGCGTCCAGTAGACTTTATGGAAGGCTAGCTGATGTGGCCGTAGAACCCACTGATCTTCACTTATGACGAGATTGGTTGTCCTTATGAGACTTCCTCCAAGCACTACCCATGTGAGTATACGTGTTCTATGTTTGCTCTATCTTTAGCAGTCTTACGTGCATTTGACCTGTGCAAGTACCTAGGGATGCTATGGCTAATGCTTTAAGGCTGTTGATAGGATTATGCCACTATCATGCTTCAAATATGCTAACTGCTCAGGTGAGTACCTGTTATAAATGCGAGTGTTCGAATATGCATGGATGCATGACTTATATGCCTAGATGTTGATGCTTGTAGTCCAGCAGACAGGTGGAGTGAGAGGAGCGTGATTACACGACTGACGACGTATCTGGAGTGCTACAATATCAAAGTCCGAGACAGTCTTAGTCCTGATGACCATTATGGGGAAGATGATGCATAGAGAAGATGCGATGTCAGACTCTCATATGCATGATGTCAGAACTCTGTAGTTCTGTATTAGAGTAAAATAGCGTGTTACAGACTGGCAATTTCATGCCTAGTAAGCCAGGGTTATTGTGTACCAGCTGTAAAAATAGACAGGCTTGTACTGTGGATCTTTTGAATTTAATAATGGAATCCAATGCCCTTTTGCTGTTGTATATATTCTATGCTTTACATTTTACTGCCAAAACATAATTCACTTGCTTTTCTATACAGAAAATAAATATAGAATGACTCATTAATCACTGTCTACTTTCCACGCTCTTTCCCGCTGCTGGGGTAATGATGAGTGGAGTCAATTAGGCAAGATCAGATTCCAATACCTGAGAACCTTTTAGCAAGTTGCAATCAACAATGCTTTCTTACATGCTGCTGTTCAATTTTGGGATCCGGTGGTCCATGTGTTCTAATTTAGACATGTTGAGCTGTGTCCAATGTACGAGGAGTTTGCTACTATCCTCAGAGTCACTTGTGAGATGTCGGCAATGTTGATGATGCATGCGTCAACAGGAGAAGCAAAATTATATCTGATGAGGGCCTTTGACATTGACTTGACCACTACGAGGTCTCTCATAGCTACAGAGTATTCTATGGATGTCATTGCTCTTTTTCGGTTGTGTTGCCAGAAGTTAGTAAATACCCCTTCATGGCTGAGGGTAGCTGGATTTGGATTACTAGTGCAATTCCTATTTGTTGATCCATCCGGCCGTGGAGACTTGCTAACCGGGCCTGTCTTAGTCCAAATGATGCAGGGTTGGACCCCTTTTCCTATGATCGTAGCAGAGATGATCATTGGTCTGGATAAAGTGAAGCGAGGACAGTCTGAGTGTTTCAGTGGGAGTTTGCTTCTTCTACAGGTGAGAATTCTAAGCCACCTTTTGCAGGTTTTCAACTTAGAAAATTTTATATTTTTACCCTGATTTTTGCATGAGTTACCTTTAATAAGGTTTTCGGCTCATCGGGCTGCTGATTTTGCTTCAGACCCTAATTTTTGCCTGAACTGCCCTCTTGGGTTTTCAGCTTAGCGGGTCGCTCTAACTTTTGCCTGAGCAGCCTTTTGCAAGGTTTTCAACTCAGCGAGCTTTTTTTTTATTTTCTTTTACTACAGATTTGGCTTCAAGAGAAGCTTGGGATCCTGGTGCCACCAGCAGGGGACCCACAGAGATACCTTCCTCATAGCCACATGTGGAGGGGCTATGCCTTCAGTGAGCCAAAGACGATGGCATTCCAAGGTTGGTTGGAGTGGATGGGGATCGACCTTAAAGCGAGATCAGGTGGAGCTATCCCTGGTGGCGTATACAGCATGTGACTGTGATGACCTATATTGATTGTATCCCATTGCCGAGATTCAGGCATTGCACACACTATAGTCCTACTAGGATCTATCATCATTATGGTCAATGATAGACGATACCCCGACTGACAAAGTTTGAAGGAGGAAGGCTGGTGCCTCGATTTATGGAGCACGTGGAGAGGACTTGGCCGTGTCACCGGATAACACTAGTGGAGATTTCTGGAGCTGGACCTACCACAGATGATGAGTACAAGCTATGGGTGCTGTGCCACGCCTGAGTCCTGTACTACAAGACATTGTTAGGCAACAATATGTAATAAAGGATGATAATGCTTTGTGTTTGCAACCAGTATTACTTAAGGCTAAGTTTATGAACATGTGTCCCATTTGCATTAATGAGATTAAAATATTTTGCATGTAAAATGTTAAAACTAACACAGAAGTTCTGGATGTGCATCAGACTTAATCTCTGTTATCGACCAGTCTCGTGTGATATTTTCTGATCAACTATTTTAACGCTCTCCTTTTGCTTTCAAGAGCTTTGAGTTTTGCATCAGTTGTTCGAGCGGATTTTCAACTCATCGAGCAAATATTTTTCCTTGCCTTAATTTTCGCATGAACTGCCTATGAAGGTTTTCAGCTCGCCAGGCCTTTCATTTTTGTTTTGCTTCTCTTTTACCCTCTGCTCTAGACAAAATACTTCCTCAGCCAGTCAAGGTTGACAGGTTTCGAGAATTCATTGCCTTCCAAATCTGAGATGCGGACAGCGCCTTTGGAGAGGATCTTTTTAACTAGGAATGGGCCTTCCCAGTTTGGCTTGAACTTTCCACGAAGGTCACAGATAGCTAGTCTAACTTGCTTCAGGACTAGATTACCTTCTTGTATGGCTACAGGTTTAACCTTTCTGTTGAATGCATTTGCCATGCGCTTCTTGCATAGCTGTAGATGATAGAGAGCTTTCAACCGCTTCTCATCAATAGTAGCCAACTATTCATACCTGGCCCTTTTCCACTCAGCTTCTGGCAACTGAGCTTCTAGAATGACATGAAGTGATTTTAGCTCCACTTCGATTGGCAATACGGCTTCTGTCCCGTAAACCAGAGAGTAGGGGGTAGCACCTGTAGGACTCCTTATAGTAGTTCTGTAACCCCATAAGGCAATTGGCAGCTGCTCATACTAATCTCTATAAGTTCATATGGTCTTGGCTAAGATGCGCTTGATCGTCTTATTAGCCGCTTCGACTGCCCCATTAGCTTGAGGGCGGTAAGGAGAAGATCGATGATGTTAGACCCCATATTTTTCCAGCAAGTGAGCAACTTGGCCCTGGAATTGTACTCCATTGTCTGACACCAAGTGATATGGTATCATATATCGGCATATGATATTCTTCTCTATAAACTTGGCAACTTGCTTTACCCCCAATTTACTGTAATATTCTGACTCCACTCATTTAGAGAAGTAGTCTACGGCTACCAGTATGTACCGATGTCTATTGGAAGTGTTAGGATGAATCTCACCCATGATGTCAATTCCCCAAGCTAAGAATGGCCAAGGCGTTATCAAATTTTGCAATTCGACTGGTGGTAGATGACTCAAGTCTCCACGAATCTGGCATTCATGGCATCTCTGTACAAACTGTATGCAGTCTGTCTCCATGGTAATCTAGAAATATCCTTGGCGTAGGATCTTCCTGTAAAGCACAAATCCATTCATGTAGGACCCGCATACACTGACGTGTACTATTTCCATGACTGGCTTAATGTCCTTCCCCGATATGCATCAAAGTTTTAGACCATCTACAGTTCTTCTGTAGAGAACACCCTGATGCCAGGTGAAGTTAGCTGCTAGCCTGCGTAGAGCTAGCTTATCGGTCCTGTTGGCTTCTTCTGGATAAATACCAGTTTTTAGGAAATTCATAATATCTGCATACCATGGGGTCTCATCTGGTTGGTCTAGAGCCATAACACGTTCTCCCTTATAGCAAGGAATTCTTGACTGCTCGATGAATACAGGTTGAATTTGACTCTATGGTCATTCACAGACTGAAGGCAATGTGGCCAAGGCATCAGCCATGTTACGCCCGCGTTTGACCCCTAGGAGTTTTAGTGATTTTGTATGTATGTTTGGCTGTATACGTGTATGTATACAGGATTGCTTGCATATATGCTATGTATTTGGTGCTTGTATTTGCATCGGGAAGATGTATTTGATGTGTATTTGTTGCGTGCATGATGGCATGTATGTGTGGGAGGTGTTTGTGGTATTCCGAGTGGCTCGGGAGTGCCTTTTATGGTTGAGACAGGCTTCGGGCGTGGTAGGCTTGCCAAATATGCAAGACTGTGCCTGAAAGGTGTCTGTAATGACTCGTGAAGGGCATCACGACTCGTTACAGAGGGTTTTGTGAGTGTGTTTGGTGGTTTGTTGCTGTAACGACTCGTGCAGGGTCATCACGACTCATTACAGTAGGTTTTGCCTTTGCTAGATAAGATTTTTGGTCGGGCACGACTCGTGATGGAGTGTCATGAGTCATTACAGAGAGTTTGGCTTGTTTCCTGCAGGATTTTTGGGTGTCACGAGTCGTGATAGGCGTTTCACGAGTCATGACAGGCGTGTCACGAGTCATGAAACATGTTTCACGAGTCGTGACAGGTGTGTCACGAGTCGTGACAATGATTGTGACATCATTTCTTTGACTTTTTGAGGGTTTTTAATCGGGCTTCCTTCGTAAGTTTCTTCATTCTTCTCCCGTGCTAAATGTTCTTAAACCCTACCCATTCTCCCATTTCTTCCTTCTTAAATTACCAAACCCTAGAGGAAGCACGATTGAAGTAGAAGTTGGCGGGGATCGAGTGAGGGGTAGAAGCCTACAGTCGAGGTTGCTTGTGATTGAAGGTATGTGCTAGTGTGTATTCGTTTAGGCTTGTGTGATATGTTTAATGCTTGCTTTCCTTGTTCTATGGCTCGGTCAGCCTAGGATTGATGCTTGGGGATTGAATTCCTGATGATTGTGCGTGTACATGCGTGTGGTTGAGGTTTGTGGTTCCGCTACGGAACGTACGTGTGGCTTTGAGTTCCGGGATGGAACGAGCCTTGTGGTTTATTGCATGATTGCTTTATTGTATTGGTATGTGGCATGTGTATGCATATTTATATTGGCATGGCATTGCATGGTGAGGGGTTGATATAAGGGTGGTGATGTGATGATACGTACTGTGTCGCGGTACAAGAGGTACCGGTGTCTGTCAATTAGTGACAAGTGCAGGAGAGGTACTAGAGCTAATTGATAACACGGGGGTGAGATGCCCTCCGCACGGGCAAAGAGTGTGTGACGCACCAATTGAGGGCGAGTGCATATGTGATTAACCGGCCATTCTGTACTGTGAGATGCAGTATGGATGTTTGGTTGGGCAGAGATTGCCATGTGTATGTGGCTGTGTGTCGTATGTATGGGGCTGTGTGTATACAGGATTGCTTGCGTATGTGCTATGTATTTGGTGCTTGTATTTGCGTCGGGAAGACGTATTTGATGTGTATTTGTTGCATGCATGATGGCATGTATGTGTGGGAGGTGTTTATGGTATTCCGGGTGGCTCGGGAGTGCCTTTTAGGGTTGAGACAGGTTTCGGGGGTGGTAGGCTTGCCAAATAGGCAAGATTGTGCCTGAAAGGTGTCTGTAATGACTCGTGAAGGGCATCACGACTCGTTACAGAGGGTTTTGTGAGTGTGTTTGGTGGTTTGTTGCTGTAACGACTCGTGCAGGGTCATCACGACTCGTTACAGTAGGTTTTGCCTTTGCTAGAAGGTATTTTTGGTCGGGCATGACTCATGATGGAGTGTCACGAGTCGTTACAGAGAGTTTGGCTTGTTTCCTGCAGGATTTTTGGGCGTCACGAGTCATGACAGGCGTGTCATGAGTCGTGACAGTGATTGTGATGTCATTTCTTTGACTTTTTGAGGGTTTTTAATTGGGCTTCCTTCGTAAGTTTCTTCATTCTTCTCCCGTGCTAAATGTTCTTAAACCCTACCCATTCTCCCATTTCTTCCTTCTTAGATTACCAAACCCTAGAGGAAGCACGATTGAAGTAGAAGTTGGTGGGGATCGAGTGAGGGGTAGAAGCCTACAGTCAAGGTTGCTTGTGATTGAAGGTATGTGCTAGTGTGTATTCGTTTAGGCTCGTGTGATATGTTTAATGCTTGCTTTCCTTATTCTATTGCTCGGTCAGCCTAGGATTGATGCTTGGGGATTGAATTCCCGATGATTGTGCGTGTACATGCGTGTGGTTGAGGTTTGTGGTTCCACTACGGAACGTACGTGTGGCTTTGAGTTCCGGGATGGGACGAGCCTTGTGGTTTATTGTATGATTACTTTATTGTATTGGTATGTGGCATGTGTATGCATATTTATGTTGGCATGGCATTGCATGGTGAGGGGTTGATATAAGGGTGGCAATGTGATGATACGTACTGTGTCGCGATACGAGAGGTACCGGTGTCTGTCAATTATTGGCAAGTGCAGGAGAGGTACGAGAGCTAATTGATAACACAGGGGTGAGATGCCCTCCGCACGGGCGAAGAGTGTGTGACGCACCAATTGAGGGCGAGTGCATATGTGATTGACCGGGCATTCTGTAGTGTGAGATGCAGTATGGATGTTTGGTTGGTCAGAGATTGCCATGTGTATGTGGCTGTGTGCCGTATGCGATTGCATGTCGTGTGTCTGATGGATGCTTTGGATGTGCATGTGATATCTGTGATTTGTGTTCCTAGCACCACTGAGATTATTCTCAACGATTGTCATTTGATGATCGTAGGTCCGAGTTCAGAGGGCGAGCACCGGGGCTAGAGGTACAGCAGCTGGTTGTGTCTTGGACTTCTGGATGGACTCCTGCTGTAGTTTGTATATTTGTGCATAGACTCTTTGTATTAGGATTGGCAGTATACCGGATGTACTATGTATAAGAATCCTTGTATTTTTATATATCTAGGGTTTTGTTTTCTATTGATGTTTATATCTTGTTATTTGGATTTCTTATACGAGCATTAGCAGGTCAGCTTCCCTTGTGGTATAGTCGTTGTTTGCCTAAGACGGGCGGACAACGGTTATGCTACGGGAGCTTATCGCATCCTCTTGAATTGGGGTCGGGGGTGTGACAAGCCATCTGATTCTCTTCACGTGGCATGTGAATAAACTGATATGAGCTAAAATTGCAAACCATGAGCTTCATGTATTCAGCATAAGGCTTGAGCCTTTCTTCTTTGACATCTTACTTAGTTGTGGATTGGTGAATGATAAGCATCGAGTCACCAAATATCTGTACATCTTGGGCACCGATCATTAGCAATGCTTCTAGCCTGAAGAGACATGCTTCATACTCAGCTATAGCCATGCATAGCTTCTCAATAGTGCTGTACTTGCACTCAGTTGGTAGCAGCTTCTTACTCGAGTAGTAGACAGCATGCTCGACTCCGACATCATTCTCTTGAGCCATCATTGTGCCTATTGACTCCTCTTCTAAGGCTAGATAGAGTAGTAGTGGTTTTCCTGGCCGAGGTGGTTGCAGGATCAGCAGGTTGGAGAGATAATGCTTCACCCTCTTGAAAGCGAACTGGCAGTTCTTATCCCAAACCATAGGCTGGTTTTTCCTCAAAAGCTTGAAGATTGGCTCACACATGGTAATGAGCTTGGCAATGAATCTATTGATGTATTGGAGCTGTCCCAGGAATCCCCTGACTTTGGTCTCAGTTATGGGAATAGGCATCTCAATGATTGACTTTGCTTTGTCAGGATCCACTTTGATACCCCTCTGACTAACAATGTGACCCAACAACTTGCCGGATGTCACTCCAAATGTGCACTTCTTCGAGTTTAGCCTGAGTCCGTATTTCTCAACACGTATGAGAAACCTATCAAGAGCAGCTATATGTTCTCCTCTAGTGGGAGACTTCACCATCATGTCATCTACATAGACCTCAACCTCTTTGTGGATTAAATCATGCAACAAGGTTGTTGCAGCTCTCTGGTAGGTAGTACCTGCGTTCTTTAAGCCAAAGGGCATGACCTTGTGACTGCCATCAGGATTTGGTTGTACCCCAAGAATCCATCAGCAAAGGAATACATAGTGCTAGCGGCTGCGCTATCGACCAACACATCGATGTGAGGTAAAGGAAAGTCATCCTTTAGGCATGCTTTATTTAGATCTCGGTAGTCTATGCAGACTCTGACCCTACCATCTTTCTTGGGAATTGGAACTACATTGGCCAACCATTCTGGGTAGTCAACCATTTCAAGGAATTTAGCATCCAACTACTTCTAGACATCTTCCTTGACCTTCTGTGCCCATTCTAGTTGGAGGCACTGCAGCTTCTGTTTAACTGGCTTGAACCTCGACTTGGTAGGAATTTTATGTTCCGCGATGGATCTGTCGACACTTGGTATGTCTTCATAGCCTAGAGCGAAAGATTTTCTATGCTTTTTCAATGTGCTGATTATTTCTGTTCTCTCTTCAAAGGTCAAGTCTAATGCAATCTGGAGGAGACATGGCGTGTCATCTGTGTTAATGTTAACATTTTCAATGCAAGATGCGTTAATGTCAAAAATGCTCATGTAATGCTCATGCTCATGCATAATGCCATCAGAATACACATTGCAAACATAATCAAAGTTGCTCTTTATTGCTTCATACTTTGATGGGATTACATCATCATTAAAAAGTATAGAAATAGGTACATCAGTGTCCTCATACAAAAGCTCCTCAAAGGTACTATCCACTAGCGTGGCTATGTCCTTGTAGACCTTTGGCAACAATAGGTCTTCAATGTCCAAGTTTTGTAGCTTGGATCCCAGTGTAGCGACTGTAGTAATTTCTGACCCTAGGCGGCCGGTGGTGAGATCAGCAACATCACTAAAGATCTGGAAAGCTTCATCAAGTTTGATGGTGAAAGAAGCAGTAGTCTTTCCAGTTACTATCAGGGCTGGCAGATCATAAACATTGCCAAAGATGGTAAACTTTTGCTCAAAGAAGTCATCCGAGTTAGGCAACTCAGGAGAATGATCATGTTGTGTCTCTCCTTAGATGAAGAGAACCATCTTGCACTCCTCTGGCTTGTATGAGGTGTATGGATCAAAACCAATGCAGTACCTCTCTTCCCACATGGTTGTAGGAATATCAAATTCTACCAGACCTTGCTGGTACTAGCCTAAGCCTCTACCAGGAATGAAGTTCATCAGTTGCATCATCCTCTCCACAACGGGACTCAGTTGGTACGAGTAGGATTCAGGCCCTCCGATTGTGGCAATATGAAAACCAGTCATAAGAGGGATGTCTTCTCTGATGCAAACAAAAGCAACCTCATCATCAGTAGCAATAGTAACCACACCTTTGTTGTGTGGGAACTTAATCTTTTGGTGTAGGGTGGACGGCATACCTCTCAGGGGATGGAACCACGGTCGGCCCAAGAGCAGCGCAAACAACACCAAAATGTCCAGAGCTTGGGAACTGTCAAATCCTCATAGATAATACATGGCTGGGTCTAATCTATTGGTGCAGTGACCATTTATCATAGAGTTTATTGATTTATTGCCATGATGACTTTGTTAAAACTTTTGCTATCCACATCATCCTCACTAGCTACTTCTTTATATACGCTCAAACTCTCCGATACAGAGGCTAGTTTCCTATTTTTTACCTCTTTCCTCAATCTCTTTATAGTCTTCTTGATTTTAGTATCAAAGCTTAAATTTCCTGCAGAAGATCAAGTCATAAACAAAGAATCAAACGAACCTTTGTTACCGTCCCCGGTAACTGCACCAAAATTTGATTGGGTATCAAAACCATCTAATTAAATCCTACTTCTCCTAATGTAGATATTTAATAACTTTGCAGTAGTGGAAGAAAGGTTGATCCCACAAGGACAGAATGATCCTTTGATTCTTTTATGAATAAAAATAAAATAAAATAATTTTGGAATTATCAAAGAAAAATAAATAATAAAAAGAAATTTGAATTTAGGAAAATATAAATATGGAAAGACTTCCCAATCGCAAGCTATAATTAAATATTACTAGATCATGATCATCGATACAATGATAATCCAATGGTAAAATCACCAAACCAGTTATAGAACACCGAGAAAGCCTTGTATGAACCAATTCTTTTTTATTATTAAGATGACCAAGAAGTAGCTCTACAATCACCTCTAATTTTTAAATAGACAAAGTGGAATCAGCTTCGCACACAGTCTTCCAGAAAATCACATTAACGATTAGAAGAACCCGATTCTAATTAACACTTAAGAACCAGCTTCGCTATGTTCAAACTAGATCGTCTAATTCATAAATAAATTTAAAAGCCTTTTATTTCAATTAACACTTTGATTGCTACTTTAGCAAGTCAAGTGACAATTACAGATCAAATAACTTGCTTAGCAATATGTATAAAATAGAACCGTGCAAAGGGCCCTTTTTGACATGTCCTTAAGAAATACAATGATTTATCGATTTACAGAATTAAAATGAATAATGATTTACCATTGAAATTAGGAATGATTTGATCTCACATGATCTTCAATAATTTAATTGAGTTGCTCTTGATTGGGAAATAGAAATGCCTAACCAAGCATCATAGGCGGCAACATCAATTTAAAAATAAAAAGAGAATAAAAATGAATACTTGAATTAAAAAGAAATAAATAAGAACAATATTTAATTCCTATATTTTGTTCATAAAAAATCTAACTAGTCTCTTATTTATAGGAGTTGAAAATAGACTAAATAAATAAATAAAATAATTATCAATCTGTAAGACTACGACGTCCCGGACGCGGGAGCCCTGTACGCTGTTCGGCGTGAGATGCCGTGGTGCTTGCTCTCAATGGCGTTTCCCGTTTTAATTTATGAAAACAATGTGTTTTGTGATGTGGAGTCGCCACCTAGTTTGTTTTGTCAATTCAATTGAACGACTAAAAGAAAACTAGGAAATAAAACCCGGGCCTTCCCGTATTGGAAAGCGGCTTGAATTTCTTCAGAGTTTGGGTTCGGGGTTTCAATTTATTCGTATTCTATCTTATTATGTTCACTTTGTTTAATTCTAAAGAAAGTTCCTAAGCACGCATTTAGGTTTAAGTTCATTTAGCATACTTTTCATGGCATACGG